>JAJOOD010073530.1:0-10141 GCA_029582525.1 Solanum tacnaense
GACACTAGACACATTCAAAGGAAAAAGTGTGAAAGTAACAATCGTTTAACCATTAACAAAAAGTGTGAAAGTAACAATCGTTTAATCATTAACAATAAAACTAGTAAATTTAGTATAGTCTTATTGGGTTATCGGTTTAACCATTAACAAAAATTATAAAACCGGAAACCGAACCAATAACCCAATAAAAAATTTTGCAAAACCGTTTAAAAACCGTTAGCCCAATAACCCAATATCAATAAACCAATAGCGTTTTTTTCGGTTCGGTTTATTGGTTAAATCGGTTTTTGCACACCCCTAGCGGGAACCTTATTCGCTTACGTTGAAGTCGCTACAAATAATTTTTTGTACTGACGACTTGTAAGTATGGGCAGTGACAATAGTAACTTTTAGTGGCGACTTATATAGTATTAGCAGCAACCAAGTCGCCACGATTAAAACTTTTTAGTGACGACTTATATAGTATTACCAGCGATAGAAGTCGCCACATATAAAATCTTTTAGTGGCGACTTTTAAAGCATTAGCAGCGACAAAAGTCGCCACGAATAACATCTTTTAGTGGCGACTGTTATAGTATTCGCAGCGATAAAAGTCGCCACAAATAAGAGCTTTTAGTGGCGACTGTTAAGTATTAGTAGCGACAAAAGTCGCGACGAATAAGAACTTTAGTGGCGACTTTTATAGTTTTAGCAGCGATAAAGGTCGCCACAAATAAGAGCTTTTAGTGGCGACTTGTATGATATTAGCAGCGACAAAGGTCGCCACGAATAAGACTGTTTAGTGGCGACTTATATGGTATTATTAGCGACAAAAGTCGCCACAAATAATACCTTTTAGCAGCAGCGACTTAGTTGCCACTAATCAGTATCATTTAGTGATATTTTTTGCGGCGCCAGAAATAATAACTAAAGTTGCCACAAAAACATTTAAGTTGCACTTTATGTTGCCACAATAAAGAACCTGTAGTGGCGATCAATAATTATTAGCAGCGACAGAATTTGCCAAAAAAAACTTATAGTGACAACTTTTTTATGAGATGGTTGTGATTAAAGTCACCTCAAATAAAAAATATTTAGTGGCAACTTTTATGGCTAATTAAATATCATAAAAACACATAGTTTTTACAATTTTAATTATGAATAATACCCCCCTCTATTTAATTTTATTTGTTTTATTTGAATTTTAACATATCTATTTGGAAAATAATGATTGTTATGACTATATACCTATTATTTAGTATTTTATATGTGTTGTAAAACATAAGCAATATACTACAAGTAATTTCGACACAAGATATATGGGGAATAGTGTAGAGTATTCTCATTCAAATGTCTTTGTGTATCTTATAATGGTAAATGGACAACCTTGTTTATAGGTTGAGAAATCACTCCAAAAGTCATCATATTAAGTGTCATAATAAATAGATATATTTTTATCCAAAAAGGTTCATAGAACCTAGGGAATACACAAATGATAAGTATAAATTTATGGATAAACTCAATAGACGATACTTAGTTCAATGAATTTATAATAGAATTTTAAAAAATGATTTGAGAAATAAATAATTATTGTTAAAAGGTACAAATATGAATTTTTTTTACTTCATTTGCATGATAGTGTTTTGACTAATAATTTAAGAACTTCATTTGCATGATAGTGTAATTTGTCTTAACCAACAGTTACTTTATGCATGTCTACATTTGTTTTCATTAGCAATGAACTTTTACATGTATTATTAACATTATTGGATAAGAAAGAATCATAAAAAATTAATATTGAAACATCATTTGCTTAAAATATATAACAAATCATTTTTAAAAGTGTTAATCCTTAATAAACACAAAGACAATATCAGAAATAGCAAAATATCATGTATAAATAATAAAATTTACTGAAATTATTCTCTGTTTATATATGAAGTTAAATTTTACCAAAAATAAATTAATTAAAATACAAATTATATTGTGAATGTCAAAATAAAATAAGATAAAAAAATATTAGGTCTTACCTTATCTAGTATAATCTAATAGGTTATATTTACTACTCGTATTCAAATTACTCCAATGGCATTCAATCCCAAATATGCTAACCTTTAAAATAAAACAACTCCCACAAAACCAAATAAAACCTTACTTCAAAAATTTCAACAGAAAGTGGCTGGCATTTCTTATGCACTACTGATGAACTCCATCAGAGGCAACAAGTCAAATGTATTTTATTACATAATGAAAAAGAAAAATAAGGGAATACTACCAAGTAGCAACCAATATGATCAAATAACTATCTTTTTTAATCATTTTGTTCATTAAATCTGTGGCTATGAATGAATAGTATGACACGAAGGAAAACTGTCCTTGGATGTTTTCGCTGAGACTGTGTTGCTGCAACTGCTTGTTCAGAGCTCATCACCACCCGCATAGTAGCCGACATTCTTGTCCTGAAATAAATTATATCTCAGGTTTAGTTGAAGAACCCTACACCCCACAAACTTGGATACAAGATCCACTAAGTGTGAGCTGCCTAATAATTTTTCTTAATACTCGGGGGGGGAAAAAAGGAGAGTGTTCACAAAGGAAAACAACTTGCCTGGGACAACATTCTTTGCTTGTTTAGAAATTGAGTCCTGGCCTTGTTAAGGATAGAATTTGGCGACTTGTACATTCTCTGCAAAACAGAACATTATCTTAAAAATGCTTCCTCAAATTTAAACAGTAGGTCCATCTCTCAATAAACAAAGAATATCGCTTTCTTATTCCAAACTAAATCTGGAAGAAGTACATTTCTAGAGCAACAGTTACAAATTAAAGTGCTACGTAGAAGCTCAGGATGCTACCTTATCAGTTCCAGATACACGGTGCTGAGAAGCTGGGAGATTCTTCTTTGGTGTGAAACCAAATACATCATGAAGAAACTCATTTTCCTGCACAATTTGGAGAGGAAACAGCTAATTACCACAAGATTAAATGATTCCAATAGCCCAAAAACTTGAGCTTTTGATTAGAAAACAAACCTGCATATGCTTCACAAATCCTCCTCCAAGGAAGTGCTTAAGGAAGTTTAACTGTCAAAAAAATAATAATTTCAGCAAATATGCAGCCAGTTATATTATAAAATTAAAAAGAAACAAGACGTATCAGCCAGTTGTATTATAAAATTAAAAAGAAACAAAATGTACCTGTATCAGATTAGCCCAAGTACTTGTGCTAAGCAATAGTCCACCAATCTTGGCTGAGGTTTCGGGACTATACCCATCCTGATGTTAATCATAAGACAATTACAAAATGCAGCAAAAAGAAAAGAAAGAATGCAAGGGGAGAAAGCTGAAGATATGGGATACCATATTACCTCTAGAAATTCCAATATATCTCGGAATGTGTTCCTTTGATTGTTAAGATCCTTCTTGGCTGACCCTTTACCTCCAGCCTCTGCCGAAAGGGTTCTTACTTGGTTCAGGACCTTTGCCCTTAATCCCTGTATATGTAATAATTCCCTAGATTTGTTAGTTTCATCTGTGGAGCTGTCACTAGATCCTTTAGATTCACCAGAAAACTTTTCCAGACTCCCGACTTCAAAAACTAAAGCAAGTGTTTCGCCAGCTGCAATGCGCACAGATCGGTCTTCCTTGTCTAGAAGATTTGAGAAGTAGGAGATTGACCTGCATCATGAGTAAATAATTCAGCATCTAACACTATCACCAAACATGGACCTTACAACAGCTCATAATTCTAACAAATCTAATTTTGCTTGGAAGGATGCCATGGTTACAAGTTCTTCCGATTCTTCTTTCCTTGATCCTCTTTCTTTCTCATTCTTTTTGTTGTTGTGGTGGTGGTGGTGTGGGGGGTGGGGGTGAGGGTGGGGGGGGAGTAGGTACTAGGTAGACGTCCAAATGGGGATTTTAAGAGAATTACTCACCCTTGCCAACTTTTTGGGTTTAGTGTCCATCCATCCATGGTCGTAAGAAGGAAAGACCAAGAAGATACAACTGCTGTTATCATTGCTGGTGAAGGTTTAGCAGTAGCCACCTGATCCATGAACCAGACAATTGTGAACAAGTAAAGAATTGTCTAAGCAAATAACTGATTTCATTGATAGGTATCAAGCGTTTCAGAATTAACTCATTAGAAAACATCCCATATACAGCAAAATAAGATAGTAAATAATCTATTCCAGAAAATGAAAAGATGACCATGAATAACATACATTGGGACCCAGTTTTGGATTGATGACTTGCCACATCAATTGCATAGACTCTTCTGTTTCCTCTGGATCTTTGCCACCAACAAAGGTGATGATGGCCAAACACTCCAGTAACTAAACCACGAAAACCAAACAGCAGTCAGCTCCAAGCTAGCAAGCACTAAAATTAAAAGAATTTTTCACCAACTTTGGACATACCGAGGATATTTTAGAATTGTCAGATCGAGATTTAAGAGCAACTGAGATAGGTTTTACTGATTCTTCCAGAATCTCGTGTGCTTTGTCCCCAGGGCCAGCAGTTAAAGAAAGAAGCCCTATCACCCAACCAAAAAAACAGCAAAATTTCCAACTCAAAAATTTGATCAGTGGATCACAGTAGAAGGACCACAATTAATCAACAGCACTAACAACTAACCAATAACATGAGATGCCAAAGCTATCTCCTTGGAGGAACCACGTCTAATGGAACTCAAACATAGTTGCAATAATGTGGCAAACCTGAAGGATAGAACATAACTGTGAGAAGTGCACAACAAGACATGTACCTAGGTCCTATAGTATCTTTTTCTTTTTCTAGGATAAATTAAAGTAATTTATTGCGGTGGGAAACATGCACCTAGAGCATCTTAGAAGTCAAAACATGATAAACAGGCCTACTACAAGAGAGTGCAATAAAATAATTCCTAGGACTGGAATCACAATGCAATGCTAGTCTGTCAGAAGTTCCCTAGTAGAGATTTCATTCACTGGATATTAGATAATAGTCATGGCTGCATGCTAAATTTGCACAATAATATAATCCACAGCTTGTTCTGTCGCATAGAATTAAATTCCTTCCTAATATAAATACCAAAATGATAAATATATCACCATTACAATGATATTTTTTACGACAGAAAAATCGATCTGGAGCAAAACCTTGAAAACTTGGGGTTGATGGGCCCTCCCATCTACCCTTCTCCACTTAAATACTGGACTTTATTCAGTTGGCATAGGGCTCGAACTTGTGAACTAAGACACAAGTCCCTCAACCTTCGCCAAATGAGCAAACCCCTGAGGGCTCACCATTACAATGATATTAATAATGCCTATGCAACTAACTGAAGGTTTCAAGGTACTTTCCAAACCATTACTGAATGAGCTGTAAAAATCTAACTAAGATATGGGAGAAGGGGTCTAAATATATCTTTATAGCATTGTACGGATGATTATACAGAATTGTTAATTCTAGAGAAGTATTATTGAAATAGTTAGCTGCCACAAAGAATAGGGAAGAACATCTTCATCAACGTAGAATTCTGCTGAATGAAAACAGACTGCCTGGTCACTAGATCAGTGAAAGCACATAAACAGAAGAAACACGTCTATAGAGACTATATACCTATGACATCTGGATAAACATGGTAGTCAGAATTATTTCAAGCAATGTATAAATGCTGTCCCCGTGGCAGAATATTTTTTAAAGATGTTTAGCATGACTAGTTAAACTACACACCTTTGACATCTGGACAATCATGTAGCTGAAATGACTATAATGCAATCCATAATGGCAGAAAACGTATACCAGTGCTAGCCAACCCCCTCTCCCAAACCCCCAAACAAAAGCCAGCATAATACAATATATATAGCACAAACTGATGAGCCTTAGAGGCAAGTATAACAGATTTCCCAATATAACTTCATAAAAGTAGGCAAATTTCCTTACTTCTTTTCAACAAATTCATGTTGTATGTTGCTATTGAATGCTTCTATAATAGATGCCAAAGCCTTCTCTCTTGTTGATCCCCTAAAGCCACCAAACAAATAGAAACATTAGCCTTATTCTTCATCAGAAACAAAAACCTCAAGTGGAGCTAATGATCAAAGATGGGAACTTCAAAATTGAGTAATCACTTCTAGCATTCAAGTATATCAAACCTTTTCTCATAAAGGGCATCCACGCATTGATCAAGGACAGTCTCCTTATCAAATTGAACCTCCTCTAAACCAGACAACATCATATCCGACCGAGTAGTTGATGATGAACTCACGCTATCCGTGTCATCACTATCCAGCATAGCAGCATTCCTACGTTGTGAACTTCCTAAAAAGAGAAACAATTCCACCAGCAAACACCCTTTATTCCCAATTCCCTTTAAAGTTTCAATACAACATTTAAATTCCCAAAATTCCCCACAAAGCAACACACTTTACCCAACCCCACCAAAAATTAGGGTTTCATTTTGTGCTTCACCCATCAAGATCCTACTGTTATCAAAAACAAATACTAACATTTCATTAACTTGAAGTTAATTGAACCCAAAGATTAATATTTGTTTCAAAGATAGAAACCCAATACGCTAAACTCACTTAAAAAACTCACAATATAGAAGTTAAATAAGATAAACCCAATTCAATTTCACGATAAACAAGCAAAATAGCTAAAACCCAATTCAATTAAACTCTCTAAGAATTTTTTTTCACAACAAACAATTAAAGAACAGAAATCCAATTCAATTTCACGATAAACAAGCAAAATAGAAGAAACCCAATTCAAATAAACTCTCTAAAAAAGATTTACAACAAACAAGTAAAAGAACAGAAACCCAATTCAATTTCACGATAAACAAGCAAAATAGCAGAAACCCAATTCAAATAAACTCTCTAAAAAAAATTCACAATAAACAAGTAAAAGAACAGAAACCCAATTCAATTTCACGATAAACAAGCAAAATAGCAAAAACCCAATTCAAATAAACTCTCTAATTTCTCTTCCACAATAAACAAGTCAACGAAGAGAAACCCAATTCAATTTCACGATAAGCAAGTGAAATAACAGCAATCCAATTCAAAAAATCGATATATTTTCACAATAAGGGAAGCGTAAACTTACTTCTACCCATGGTGACAGCTCCAGCCTCCAGGTAACAAAGGTTAGAAGCAAATACAAGGTTGACTAAAACTCAGACGATGAAAAAGAAAGGAATCAAAAGGCAAAGCTGGCGTTGAACAAACAGAGCAATCAAACTTCTTGATTATATCGAAGAACAATGTATCCATAAAGAAACTTTTTGGACAAAATTGAGAAAAGGAGAAGATCTAGAGAAATTACAAGATTACAATGAAAAAGAAAAAGAGAAAATTGTGGAGAAAATGGCTCTGCTATTTATAGATCTAATAAGAAAATTTCTCTTCACGCAAATGAGATATTCCGGGTGGGTGGCTGCGAATATTCGGGGCAGGGGCTGTGGTAGGGATGATGACGTGGAGAAATCTGAGCCGTTTATTTCGTTAGGGATATATGTGAGAGTTGCACGTGCGTAGTTTCGCCTCTACGGAACTGAGTGGCGTGTGTTTTATTGCTTTGTAGAGGTATTAAAATTATTGTAACTTATTAATTTTGATGATATCATATTTATTAAACATACATAAAAAATAAATTTATTAATTATAAAGTACAATGCATATATGAGAATCATTGTATCTTACTAAATTATGTATCATATTTATTGAATTCATATAAAAAAAAATTCATTATACATAAAAGTAAATATATTTGTGATTCATTGTAATATTTTTTATTTATTAAATAATTTATTGTAAAATGAATTCAAGAATTCAATGATGCATTATAAAAATAAATTCATTGTTTCTTAATAATTAAAGATTATTAATGGTATCTTTACTAAAAATATTTAATGTATGATAGTGAGAAAATAAACTATATAAGCAACATAGGAAAATTCTTAAAATTATATCTCAAAATAGCTTCTCATTTAAAAGGTATTACAAAATATTATTCATTGTATCTTTACTAAAAACATTCTGGTGAGAAATAAACTAAATAAGCAAACATAGGAAATTTCTTGAAACCATATCAAAAAATGACTTCTCATTTATAAGGTGTCACAAAAATATTATTCATTGTATCTTTACTAA
Source organism: Solanum tacnaense (assembly GCA_029582525.1). Lineage (NCBI taxonomy): Eukaryota > Viridiplantae > Streptophyta > Magnoliopsida > Solanales > Solanaceae > Solanum > Solanum tacnaense. The sequence continues at coordinate 8,120 of JAJOOD010073530.1, forward strand.
AAGACATTCTGGCTTATGTGAAAATGGCTTCTTATTTATCACAAAATCAACAATGACAAATCAAATACGTAAAGTTTATATGAATACAAAAGAGATCATTTCACATGCACTCAAAAAGATTTGCAGTCGTGGAACCACCGAAACTCAAAAAGTATTATGGATTTCAATTAGATTTAAATTTTAACAAAAATAAAATAAAATCATATGGGTCTTCTGAAAATATATTATCTTATTATCTTATCGAAATGAGTGATTTTTCCATTGGCCCAAATCGAAATCGGAGAAAAATATTATCTTAAAAAAATTATTAATTTAGTGAGATTTTACTGTATTTATATTTCATTTTTCAAACAACTTGAAAATGTTTTATTTAAATAGTAAAATTATCATAATAGTCTCTTATCTCTTATGAGATAGGAATAAAGGTTTACATACAGTTAATTTTTAAAAAAATCCTACGGTGAAAATGTTATTGATATTATTGTTGTATTGAACTAATTTACACACCTTGAAGTAATTTTAACCACAGCGTATTTCATTTATGTATTTCTTAAGAAAGGAAAAAATAACAATAATATTATATTTGTGTAGTCTCATAAGTGGGATATGAAGAAGAAAGATGACACGTATATAATCTTATTTATACTCCTTTTGTCCCTAATTACTTGTCCACTTCTGAATTGACACACTTATTAAGAAACAATGATTGACATAGTGAGTTTACCATTTTACCTCTATTAATTATGAAGTGAATGAATTAAAAACTTAAGATTTTCAAGAAATTTTACTTTTTTCAAAGTAATTAATTGAGGCTTGAGGGTATAGTAGGTAAAAAAATTATCTTTTATTGATTTGTAAAAATTGACAAGTAATTAGGGACAACTAAAAAAGGAAAAATGAACAAGTAATTAGGGACAGAAAGAGTACCTTGTGAAGGTAAAGATTCTATTTTTGATAGGCTCGCGGCTCGCATATAAATCAAGTATACAAACAAATATAGTAGTGAAAAGCTCATAAACAACGAAAAAGAGAGCAATATTAATAACAAATAATATGATAATTGAATTTAAAGAGACAATAAAATCAAAAGATAAGACATTATGATAGTAATAAAAACAATACTGATAAGGAAACTAAACAACAATCGACTACCTACTAAAGTTTCTATCCTAATTCTCGATCTCCAAATTTTTATATATAAGGCATGTCCTCGAAATGTGTTATGCTCTGTTTAATCACCTCTTACAAATACTTCTTTGATCATATTTAATTTTTTACTTTTGTAAAGAAAGATTTAAATATCTTCCGTATTTAGCTTAGTTTTTTTTTAAAGAAAGTTTTGGTACTTCTATCACTTGAGAAAGCTTGTTTTGCAATTTATAATAGGGTAACTTATAGAAATGCTACTAATTTAGTACCTAATTGTCCCTTGAACTTGTCTCAAAAAGTCAGTTATACACTTAAATTATTATAACGATCCATAACACACCTTTACTACTTAAAAGTGAATTTAATATCACCTTAAGAGGTGTAACACCACTCTCATAGTATGTGGTGTATTGCACTTGCTGCCACATCAACGATACGTCAGCGTCATGTTAGAAATTATAAAAAAAATTATATCTTTTTTGTTTTTTTTCTTTATTAATTAACTTTTTTTTGCTAGCTATATTTTACATTATTAATTAGTTTCTAATTAATTAGTAAAATTTTCTAATAATTTTATCTTCTTCATAACAAAATGGGAAAATGCATAAGTACCCCCCCAGCCTATGTCCAAAATCCCTGAGACACACCTAACCTTTACTAAGGTCCTATTACCCCCCTGAACTTATTTTTTAGTTAATTGTTTACCACTTTTCGGCCTACGTGGCTGAGTCCGTGATTTCACTTATGTTAAGCGCGTGGGTGCAGCTTTTTGACAGCACTGACCAATAAAAATTGGACATATGTTAAAATAAACTTGGAAAAAATAAATATAAACTCAATTGTCTTCTTCTTTATTATTGTTCTTCACTAGTA
>JAJOOD010073682.1:0-13697 GCA_029582525.1 Solanum tacnaense
AAATTTAATTATCTCATTTGCTAATTTTATTTTTTGTTCTTTTTCTTTTTGTTTAATTTCATACATTTCTTTTAATATTGTCAGCTCTTTTTCTAGTTTTATTATTTTAGTATTTTTTACTTCTTCTAATTGTTGTACTTCCTTTTTTGCTTGTTTTTTATTTTTTCAATTTCCGTTTTTCTATCTATTTCTTCATTTTCTTTTGTTATTCTTATCACAGGAGTTAAACTATCTTCTAGTTTTACCGTTTCTTTTTCTAACATTAAACTTAGATTGTCACCTATTTTCTTATATCTTCTTCCTAGATTAGAAAAAAATATTTTTAGTTTTAATCCGTCTTAGTTTTCATATGTTTTTTCATCTATTGAGTATTCTTCTTTATTCATTTATAAATTCTGTTGTAGTTTATATTCTAAGCTTTATATTTGTATTTGTAGATATAGAATAGTTGTTCTCTGTGCTAATATAGATTTCTTACAAATTCCTGCAAATATATTCCTGTTAAGTCTATTTTGCCTATATCTCAATTCTTGTCTTTTTGCTATAATTATTTCAGTAAGTTTTTTGTCTGTATTCGTTATCCTCGTTATTCATTGTTTCTTTAAGTATTGAATATTTTTATATTCTATTTTAGATATATTATCTATTAATTGATCTAATTTGTCGTTATTAGTTTTTGTGATATTGAGTTGTTTATATTCTGGATATAATTTGTTTAATTTTCTTCTTATTTTTCTTAACTTTCTACTAGCTCTGATACCATTTTTCGTGACTATTCAGAATTTGTTGCTTATAGACTTCATGAGATTGGATATTGAGCATGCCTTATCTTGGAGTGGAGATTTCCTCCTGGAATATGTGCTTTCTATATAATTTGCATTTAGGCTCCATGAGATTATGTTGAGCATTGTTCTTATGTTAGGAGATGGTAGTTCCTCTTTGAATGAAAGAAATGTGAAATTTCATGAATATTGGGTTGTTAGATGTAGTTCCTACTCCCTCATAGTGCATTGCATATGTTTAGCTTGGAGTTGATGTGTCCTCCTCTTTTTTGTGTGTTTAGATGAGTAGCATGCATAATGGGCTGCTAGTCATGAGTGTTGTTGATTAGAAAAGTGCCTAGAATCTCATTCGATGATGAATGATCCTAAGGGGGAGATAATATAACACCCCGGATTCAAAAGAGGTAAAATTACAGCTTTTGGAGAACTGAACGTGTCAGCCACGACTAGCCACCCATGGTCCATGGACTGACCCATAGACCTTAGGTAGGGTTCCGTGGTTGGTCACCCAGCCAAGAGTCAGACTTCAGGACCACAGCCTAACCAACATACTGTCGGTCAGATCACGGTCCGTGGTCGAAGGTCCGTAGGTCCAAGACCTAGAAAACCAGTCTCTGATCATCGAACCACCATTGACCAGGACGGACCATAGGTCAATCGACAATCCATCGGTCGGGGTTCCGTCCAGCAAGAGCTGGTAGTTAGTTTAGGGGCTCATGGGTCTTTTCCAGTTTTAATTAAATCAATGTGGTGTTGTTTTGCCTAAACCTAGACTGCCTATATAAGTATTTTAGACCCCTAAATTTACTCAATTAAGTCATTCCCTCAATTCCAAAAAAGAAAACCCAGATCCTCTCTTAAATATTCGGAAGAAGAAGAAGGAGGTTGAAGCTAGTTCAAGTTCAACTCTCCAATCTTCAAGCTTTTAGTAGGCTTTGTGATTAAGGTATGATGGCTTTTAGTCCATGGGATCCTTTTTACCATGGAGTCCCTTTAGATTCCCCAATTATAAAGTCTGAAACCTCAATTCTAATTAAGATTTCTTCCAATGTTGTGGGTTATGATGAATGTTTATCCAATTGAGTGGATTATGATATTTTATGATTGAATTTATAGCATTACATGGTTTTAAGATGAAATTAAATGTACCAATGTCTATCATATAATTTTAAGGTAGAATTGATATAGTTTGGTTTGATGCCATGAGAGGGAAACTCTATGGGTTAGATGTATCCTTATAGGATTGATGATTTATGACTAGAAATGCTTGTGATTGAAGCATATATGATGAATAAGATGTTAATTGCTTGAGAGTGAAGCATAAATGATGATCATGAGATGTAGTGCTTTAAGAGTAAATACTAGACTATGAATTGTTGATTGTTGATGTTATGATGTGGAAAGGATATTTCCCACAATGAATTGCTAAGCATGATTGAAAGAATTTGAAAGGTTTACTCACATAAATGATTCTAGGTTCAAAGGATTGCTCACATTAAATGAATCTAGACTAAAATGATTAATGAATGATGAGGCTAGAGGTGACTACCCTTGACCTTTATATGTTTAGGATATGAGGTGATTTCTTATACTCCTTATAACTGAACAAGAGGCTCCTCCCCTTGTTCGTATGATGATGAATGGACATGGAGGCCAGTAACCATGATCCTTATGAAATGATGTGGAGGCGAGTACCCGTGTCATACGATGTGATTGTGGAGGTGAGTACCCATGATCTTAAAGTAAGCAAGGCAAGAGGCGAACACCCATTAACCTTCATAAGATAGGCATAGAGGCCAATCCCCATGTCTTTAAAAGTAAGTAAGAATGACGTGATTATGTTATGAAGATGATTTGCTTGGAGTGTTGCTGGATATGCCTTCCATGATATATGCTTGACTAGAGGCAGATGACATAAGTCTTGGCCAAGGGTGAATTAGGTTACTTAAGGAAGTATTCCTCTTTCGTTATGATGCTTATTATGTCTTGATTATGCTTATTTCTTATGTGTTATGATGACTAATGCTAATGTTTATGTTGTTTATGCAAGCTATCATATTTAGGTCATGTTTGTAGTAACACATACTCTTGCCTACATTTCTTATCAAAATGTAGGGTCCGGCGCTCCCGATTCACGTACTTGTGGCTAGGTTCTTAGTTGATCAAGGAAGTGAAGCTTTGGTCAGTCCTCATAGAATTTGAGGATTGGATCACCCATTTCTCTTTCATGTCTTTCTTTTCTTGTTGGACTATTGTATGGGCTGCGTCCAAAGATTTTACTCTCTTATGTCAGATGGTTTGAGACAATGTTGTTAGACTTTCCCTCGTTTTATGAAAGACTTTGATTGTTTGAAAAGTCTTAAATTTCTGCACTTTTCTATTTATTTATGTTATGATATGTTAAGTGGCTTGTACAAGGAATCTCGAGGTCTTATACACCTTGTTACATCTAGGGGGTACCCTGGGTCATGAAGAGTTTGCATATGAATGTCCGTAATAAACTTAACAAGAGTACCAAGCCCCTTTTGGATAGATTTCCAAAATTGAGAACTTAATTGGGTAACACTATTGGAGATAATTTACAAGGCCACTCTATACAACCTAACCACTCTGAATAAGAAACCTTGATAGGAATGAAATAAGCTGATTTCGTCATACGATCTATTTTAACCCAAATCGAGACATGTTGTCACCGCGTGCAGGGTAAACCATCAATGAAGTCCATATTCAAATTTTCCAACTTCCATGTAGGAATACTGATAAACCTCTCGAGTTTTGATGCTCAACTTTCACTTGTTGACACTTAGTAAAATTTAGCCATTAACTTTGCAATATCTTTCTTCATCCCATTCCGCCAATAGACCTCCGGAAAGTCACAGTACCTCGGCTTCTAATAAGATCTTCTCTCTCTCAAGTCATCTACATTGGGAACAAACAAATGACCTTGATATCTAAGCTTACCGCCCCCCTTGGGAGAAAGCCTCAATAAACATTTTAAGCAATGCTTTCTTCAATTCAACCAAAGTTCCAGACATTGTGTGGCTTTCACATCTGCCACAAAAGACGATTCTGAACCATTGTGAACCACAGCAACACCTTTGGTAGTGTTAACAATCGAACACCCAATCGGGCCAATCTATAAACATATCGAACCAGCTCCTTCTTATCTTCCTGTGAGTAAGCAACACTACCCATTGATATCTGACTAAGAGAATCTTTTACCATATTTGATTTGCCAAGGTGATAGAAAACATTCATATAGAACTATGACAACTCTTAACCGTATCCGTCTTCTTAGGATATACCTTGATACCTTTAACGAACACAATGTAGCCAAGAAAAGCCACGAACCTTAACCAAAACTTACTTTTACAAAACTTTGCAAGGACTTGCAACACAATCCTCAAATGATTAGTATGCTCATCTTCACTTCTCGAATAGATCAATATATCATCAAAGAACACAATCACAAATATATCAAGGTATTGTCTAAACACATTATTAATCAAATCCATACATGCGACCGGGGTATTAGTCAAACCAAATGACATTACCAAAAACTAAAAATGACCATACCGAGTTAAAAAAGCCATCTTTGGAATGTCATCCTCCTTCACCTACAATTAGTGATAACCTGACCGAAGGTCAATCTTAGAGAAGTAACTTGCTCCTTCAAGTTGATCAAATAAATCATCTATCCTTGGAAGAAAATATTTTTTCTCAACTGTAACCTTGTTGAATTCCGGGTAGTCCATACACATACAAAGTGAACTATCTTTTTTCTGAACATACAGAACTAGAGCACCCAATGGAGAGATAATCGATCGGATGAAACCCCTATTCAACAAATCTTTTAATTGCTCCTTTAACTTCTTGAGTTCTTCTAGAGCCATATGATAAGGAGAAAAAGATATAGGTTGCATATCTGGGAGAAGGTAAATACCGTAGTATATTTCCCTTGCGGGGGGGGGGATACTGCGTAGATCATCATGAAACAATTTTGGAAAGTCATTTACAACGGGGACCGACACAAGGGTAGGGGTTTCAGAATCCATATCCCTCAACCTAATTAGAATGTATATGGAACCCTTAAAATCATCTTTATAATTTTTAGACAAGAGACAAACTGAATCTTAGGCATATAATTTCCCCCTTTCCACTCTAGAATAGGTTCATTTGGAAACTTAAATTCAACTACTCGGGTTCTACACTCAATAGAAGCATAACATGAATACAACCAATCCATCACAAGAATAACATCATAATCTAACATATTAAGCTCTACAAGATCATCATGAGTGACTTTATGGCAGAAAAAGATGGGATAACTTTTAAAGACTCTCTTAGCCACAATATATTCACCAATAGGAGTAGAGACAGGGAAAAGGTATAACAAAACATCTTGAAGAATATCGAACCTCATAGCCAATTATGGCATCACAAATGACAAGGTAGCACTGAGATCAAGCAAACCATAAACATCAAGATGGTAGACTTTCAACATACTACTGACCACAGTTGCAGAAGCCTCTAGCTTATGTTGAGTCTACAGTACATGTAATCGATTTTGTTTTTCATTCCCAGTAGAACCTGAAGAAGTGTAAGGTTGAGCCTGTCGATGATTATCTCCTTCATTCTTAGCAACTGAGGGACAATGCCTTATCTTTTGATCCGTCTTGCCATAACGAATGTATGTATTAGAACCATCTAGGCATTTACCCTCACTCTTCCTTCAATAGATAGCACAGGTAGACAATGAAGATCTATTACCATTTCCTCCTTAAAGTGTAGGGTTAGATACCTTATCGTTGTTAAACTTAGGAGGAGCATTGGAGAATCCTTGACCGGAAAACCTTTCTCGGAACTTAGAACAACCATGTCTCTAGGACCTTGAATGTAAAAAGTCACCATCACCAGTCTTGGCACTGGTTTCCTCCCTAGACCTTTTCTTAAGTTTCTCCTCTTCAATTTATTGAGCATGAACCATAAGATGAGAAATGTCCATATCATTGATAAGCATGGCCGTACGATATTCCTTAACCACCATTTCAGACACACCCGAAACAAACTTACTCATCCTTGCCCTAGGATCGTCTACCATAGTAGGAGCATACCTAGACGGTTGAGAGAACTTCATAGCATATTCTTATACACTCGTGTTTCCTTGATGAAGGTTGATGAATTCAAGTACCTTTGCCTCATTCATCTTAACGGGAATGAACCTATCAAGGAAAGAAACCTTAAATTTCTCCCAATCAAGAGGACCCACATATGCCACCCACTCTTCCTTCTATTGGTTGAACCACACTTGAGCAACACTCGTAAGTTGACAAGTGTTCAATTTCGCATTTTCCATCGGTGTCAGCCACATGATCATCAACACCTTATACACTTCCTCAATAAATTCTTGAGGATCTTCGTCAACCTTGGAACCATGAAACTCCGTATGATTTATTCTACTAAAGTCTCTCAATCTAGTTATTGTCATACCCACATTTGGATTCAAGGGAACCCCAACCTCCATATTGGCTTAAGCAATCATGGCTTGAGACAACACTTGAAAACCAGCCCGAAAATCCACATTAGTCACTTGCTCGGACAGAGTATCGGTCGGAACTTGGGAAACTCGCAGAGGAGCTTCTTATTCCAAATTCTCATTTGCATTCCTCCTTACATGAGCTATTCGAGGGGCCATATCCGGTAAAGCATCGGATAAGATTAGGAGAGAGACATCTTATAGTTAAACTTTATCGAACGACTATAAAGTAATTAAAGAAGTGGAATTTTCCTAAACATCTTACCGCCTCTCATTCATAAACTTGGCGCACTTTACACTACTCTACTCGACGTGGCTTATAAAACAACCTAGGACCTTTCTAAACCTTCTTCTCTGAATACTTAGTTTGTCACGACCGAAAGTACCCCCCTAGATGTGACATGGGGCGTAGGGCCCCGTAAGGCCCTACACAAATAACTAAGCATACATCTTACAAGATAGTAGACTTTAAGAGTTTAAAATACAGTTTATATCATAAAGAGTCTGTCCATAAATGAAGCGGAAGTCTAAATAGATTCAAAGACACCTATTACATCAAGAGTGATTAGGATGTAACTCATAGATCACATACAATATGGAAGAGAAAAGACAATGAGCATTAAAGAGTGTCATCCTTAAAACATTAGGAATCACCATTCAACAACTACTAAAGTAATACACAGCCACGAGGATGCGTGATTGAAGCATCAAACACCACATTTTTAAAGAATATAGGGAAGAGTATGCATTAGTACAAAAATTCTACCAAGTATGATAGCAATGCCTAAGAGCTATAAAATCATGCTAAAAATAATTTTCATGACATGCGAAGACCAAGTTAAAACATAAGATAAGAGGTTAGTAAATGTAAATCGTGATCATGGTCAATGTAAGTAAAAATTATCTTTCTAACACATGTGAGATACTTCTTGAAGTAACCTTATTTCATAATTATCGTGGGAGATTTACCTTTAATAGAGATAGAGACCACGTGAGCTATAATATGGAATCTGGTGTCTACCCCACACCGGAAAAGGTTGTACTACTTGCCATGGTAATGACCATGAACTTCAAGCTTACGTTGATCCACTAGCTAATATCTATCTAAGACAATCATCTTATGGTGGCACATAGTTTATGGGACATGGGTAATCACCTATTTTGCTCTCAGTGCTAAGCATAAATCCTACAGAATAGTCATTAGTCTTAACGTATCTTAATATTCATGAGAGATGGGTATTTACCACTTGTCGTATCATTAGAGAACATGGGTAATTGCTGCTTGGATTATCATTAGAATAACTCCTTTACTTGATTCATCTTATGTGAGAAAACCTTTCAACCTTATGAGTATTTTATGTTAAAAATCCTTTCACAACAACAACAATATTGATACTTCACTCTCAAAGCATCCTTAAATCATTTTAATAATTTTCATAAAGAACATGCCGTTCTTCATAAACTCATCTTTCATGATTCAAAAGCTTCATAATATGATCAATTCTAGATAACTTGGGTTTCACATGGGTTCATGGTAATTCAACTTAGAAATATGAAATTACTTCAATTTATCTATAAAAAGACATAAAACAATTAATTAGATCTTAATTAGAAAGAACCCATGTGATTGAGTAAAAACTCTAACTTCCATTGGAGATTCTACTTTACAAGATTGGAGAATATAAGAACATTCTGGATGAAAGAGCTACATAGGTTAAGACTATAATACATTGATGACAAGAGCTTTCAATTAATGATGAATTTTGAGGCTTGACCTTGAAACTCTAGTCTTCTTCTTCAAGCTTTTAAAGAGATAATTATTTGGGGTAGAACATTGCTAAACTTTGAGAATTTAGAAGAATGATTTCAGTTGGGGAAATTTGGGGGTAAAAACTTTTATATAGGTTCTATAGTAAAAGGTAAAATGACATATTATTGGGTTAGACTAATTAGTAAAAGACCCAAAAGCAGCTTTAAAATAACTATCGAACATTCCCCAACGGCCTGACCTACGGTCCTTAGGTCCCACCACGAACTATCATAGTCGACCGCTGGTAGGTTTAGAGACCACCATCTTTGGAGCCCCATATACGGGTCGTGGGTCCACCTACAGACCGTAAACCATGGACGTGGGTCCAAGCCTTTGATCCTAAAATTTCTCTAAGTATGTGACTCACCTACGAGACATACCTATGACTCGTGCATTGAATTACGGACCGTCCTGATGTGCTGTATCAAAAAATTTGAACTAGGCATTTTTAGAGGAATTTTGATTGTTCAACTTGCGATCCGTATGTTAGTGCATGGACCATCTGGGGTTTCGTTGGTAGTGGCAGTAGTTTTAGGAAGAGTTAAGATTATCTATCTTTTCAAATTCGAGGTGTTACAACCTACTTCCCTACTTATTTTCATAAAATAAAATATTTCTAGAGGGTATTATTTTAGCCTTATATATTCCTAAAGGTATTGATTTTTAGACTCATATATTTCTAAAGGGTAATTATTTTAGCCTTTAAGCTAGTTTCAAAATAATTTGGGAGTCCTCAAAAATGAGTTTTCCTTTAATTTCCTCAACTTAAAGGCCTAAATGAATATTATTTTTACCCTTTTGAAACATCATTTGGGAATTCTAAACTATAAGTTTTCCTTTTCCTTAACTTGAAAGTAGTAAATGAATATGGATTTTGTTTTCTTCAACATTAAAGGTGTGAATGAATACGAATAAGTAAACTTACAATGTGAACCTACTTTCAAGAAAACATATTTTTTATCAATTGTTCTAAAAGTGTTATAAAAACATTTATAAGACAATTTTACATATGTTACCAAATAATATTATCCCACATAAATAATCTTCAAAATAAAAGACAAGCAATTTAATATATCAAAAATGAAGAGTTGTGCAAAATATATGTAAGAATTTGTTAGAATATCACAACAATATAATCAAAGACATAAAAGGGAGGCTAAGAAACAATTGACTCCTAATTTACGAGACTACAAGCATTGCGATGATCCTAATTGTTTTTTGCCTAATATTTTAGGCCAATAATGAGTTCCAAAGTATAAACTCGAGCCCTCCAGTTGTATATAAAATGTAACAATAGAGAAAAAATGAGATAAAAATTATTGTACTAAAGTGATAACAAAATATGATATGAGTAAAAAATGGCAGTCAAGATACTTTAACTAGCAATCTTCTAACACTAAAAAGTGGCCATGACCCACACACAAGTTAGCAAATTCGTGATAATTATAGAAACAACATATGGAGGAGAACATAAGTTAATTAAGTTGTTTGACATCACTAAAACAAACTATCACGCCCCGAGACTACACCCTGAACATGGATGGCACTCAAGAACCATTGATGACCAAACAACTTTGGGACTACAAGTGGTATCAACGAAGCGCCTATTGATGACCCTCATTACCTATATCTGCATCACGAAAGATACAGGACAAATGGCATCAGTACATGGAATGTACAAGCATGCAAGGGAAAATCTAAAACATGACAATCTTGAACAGGAACTGAAGAAACATACTCACTTCATTTCAACTCAAGGTACTCAAACTCAGAAATACTCAACTCAGTTCAATATAAAAGTAACAATAGAGATGCATTATAAAGAAAGCTTTAAAACAGTAGGTAACGACTCAATTTATTTAAAAATACAATAATAACTCAGTTCGTATGTAAACATACAAAATAACTCAATTTGGGAGATTCTTTGACCGACAACCATCACTATGAGCTATGTGATGATACAACGTCTCACCCATATTCCCAGAACTATCCTATACCTTCCCGGGGTATAGAACTCCTCAACTAAGTTGATCCACTAAGCTATGCTCATAAACCAATAAGGAATCAACTAAAAAATATGATCCTTTCTACCCACGTTGGCTACATTGTTTGTGACGACTTTGAGTTATTTTTACTCGTCCCCATATCAGCGCTCAATACTACTCCCAAAATATAACTCAACTCATATGTTTAAAAACATTTCCTCATCCACAAATTTTGAGATTATTACTCAAATGATTTATCTTAAAAGAGATAGTACCCAAAACTCCTCATGAACTCATTTGGAAATTGTTGTTTCCCCTCCTTTAAAATGTAAAAACATTTACTTTTGGGAATACTTAGTCACCATATATTCATTTTAAAAAATATGAAATTCAACTCTGCTCATCCTAATACTCAAGTACTCAAGTCTTAAAACAAGTTTTAAAAGATTGTAAATGACTCCTCAAAATGACTCGAAAGAACTCCCAAGACTTTACTCTCAACTCTTCCTCGAGTTTGAATTATGAATTCAAGGGTTACGATTCATGTTATGAAGGATCTCTCGGTGTTTTGATGTAGTTTAGAGTAGTTAGAATCAGAAAGGAGTGAAGGTACGCTTTAAAAGAACTTAAATAGAGCAAACTAATGAAAATAGAATGGGGCAGGCGACCCTTGCGCACTGAGTGGAGCAAGGTTCTAGCCCCTAAACTTCAGAGGAAACTTCCTTGCGCACTGCTAGCGTGGCGCATCAGCCCCCTGCCAGGAAAATCCAACGAATTTTATTTCTCGTTTTCTGACCCTAATTCACCTAAAATCAAATGGTTTCCTAAAATTTACGTTAGATTTAGTTACCCAATACAACTACATGAGAATCTACTAATAAACAACCCTTAAATTCATAACTTTGATTTGAAGAACTCATCAAACCCATCATAAACGATTTAAGAATGAAAGTTCAAGAAAACTCATCAAGAACTCAAATCATCAAACCTCAAGAACGAAATTATGGATAAAATCACATGATTGGCATGTGGTGAACGAACCCTACATTATGAGAAGTCCCATACCTCTTAGGGATCAAACCCTTGGGGAAATTCCTCGACAAATCTCAATAATCTTGATGAATGCCTTGAACGTCTCCTCTTTTCTCCTCTTGAACTTCTCTCTAAAACCCTAAGCGTATTAAGGATTGTGAAAACTTATCCACATCAGTTTAGACCCCTAAAATATTACTAAAAAATGTTTAGAGCTGATGTGGTAAGGAAAAGAAAAAAGTACCCCTCATTAGTTTGGGTAAATTTCCTTAACCGGAGAGGCTACACATCAAACGGGCATATCTCCCTCATCCGAACTTGAAATTTAGACTCGAAAAAAATATTTACGCTAGAACAAACATAACTAGTTCTCTTCTTTAAATAATATTTGTCGGTAATTCTGACTTGTTATCAACTACAAACGCACAAAAAGAGAATAAAAGGAAAAGAATAATATCCATAAACTTGATTTTTTGGAGGATCACAAAGAACATTACTAACTCAAACACAGAATAAATCACACATATACACTAAAATTCTTCAGAAAATGATATCAGATTAGAGAGAAGAAGATAGAAGTAAGGTGAAAGATCATTTACCTTGAGTTGGGAAGCAAACGAAAGATTTGACGTCAAAAGATGTCAACTTCATATTTCCTCGAACTCGAATTCCAAAACAAAAAAAAAACAGAAGGACAAGAAGATGAAATAATTTTTGAACTCTAAATTCTTGAAATGTGTTGTGTTTTGTTGTCTTTCTTTTTGTTCTTGATCAATACTGTTTTGATGGATGCCCTTTTAGAAGTTTTTTGGATTTGATTTTTGGATCATTTTTTTATCGTTGCTAGGTGTTTTTCGATCATTTTTTGGATGCCTTTAATGAGAACCAAATTAGTCCCTTTTATAGGAAAATTGTGGCATGGTTTCAAGAATTCAAAACTTGAATACTTGGAAATTGAATCTTAGAAGAAAAATCTCTTATGAATCCACTTTCAGGTTGATTTGAAAGAGGGGAAGTGATTATTTGAGGGGAAAAGTTGGAGATTGATGGGAGAGTGTGTGTCTATGGGGTAGGAGGAGATGCATTCTTGGGAATGATTTTGTTCTGGGGAAGGACAAAGAAAACAAAAACATTTCTTTGTTTTTCAAATTGGAGCGCAGGGGCATTTTGGGAGAGAGGATAAGTGTTGAATTAATTAGGGTCGTCCAATCATTTTATCGGAAAGTTAATAAAAATCATGAATTTTGATTCATATATATCTATGTGTGTGTGTGTGTATGTATGTATAATGTTGAAAGACTGGATTAACTAGAGCCATTAGATTGAATTGTAAAGTTGAGATTAAAGCGAAAGAAGTACAATGCATGTGCTTGCCTACGTGGTATAAGACGTTTAGTTGTTTTAAGGGGACTTGGAATGCCATGTTTTTTACTCAAACTAATACATTTAAAATGTAACCATTTTCTTTATTAAATAGCAAATATTTATTAAATTAAAAGTTAATACATTGCAAGATTAACTTATTTGACATAATTAATCATTCTTTAAATTAAAATTGGTAGGAATGAGTAACTCATAAATTTTAAATAATGTACGAAAAATGGGTGTTTTTATGACAGTAGTAATTATATTTAGTTAAAAAACTGAGTGAACCCTTAAGAGCGATATTTATTTGATGTAAATTTTAAAAAAATGAGAAAGTAAGTACTAATATATTTAATTGTCATAAGAAAGAATATCTATGAAATATATTTATCGAATAAGTAATATATATATAAATATATATATATATATTTAAAATATTTTCGTTTTATTACAAACATTTTTGTAACATATATATATTTTATTATTATTATTATTTATGGAAGCTTAATTAATTAAACATGGAGAGCCAATATTGGGTGTCAACAGCTTGCCCCTTTCTTTTTCCATGGAGGAGAGTAAGGAAAACGTGAATAAACAAATATTGACATGATCCAATTTGGGGCTGCCAACCAAAATATAATTTGAGCAACAACTTGACATGAAATGTTTATGGCATTATGGCCGAACACTGGGTTCTGAGTGGTCTACATAGCTAGGTATCATGGGTAATCAGGCCATATGTAGTTCGAGAATGTAGAAACATAGAAAATTTTGATTAAAATTTTCCCCTGTATCGAATTATGGTAATACCAAAATCTTTTGGGTTGTGAGGTACGAAAAGATTAGCAAGAATAGAGGGAATATGAAAAATCTCAAGACGAGGCTACCTGCATATCTTGAGATATGTGAATCAGGTTGGAAGTTGTCACGACCCGATTTATCAAGTCATGATGGCACCTACTATAACCCACCAGCAAGTAAGCCAACCCGTAACCCAGAACAACAAGTAATGGGTATGAGGGTAGAAATTAAACAAGAGTAGGCAAATAACAATATAAACAGGCGGAAGCAACCCAAAAACATATATACAAATAAATATCCCTCCCAGAACCTGGAAGTCACCAGTACAGAGCTACTACAAAATGAGTACAAGTCCCAAAGCTGGACAACAGAGACTGGACTGTCTC
>JAJOOD010073689.1:0-19409 GCA_029582525.1 Solanum tacnaense
TTTTAAACCCCCCCCCCCCCCCCCTAAAGGCCCATTTCACACCATACTTTCGACATTTGGCACCCTAAGTTATCCCCTTCACGCCAAGTCGATATTGAGAATTTTACTCACTCGAATTCGATTTGAAAAGGTCTTATGGGTTCCTTAATATCTTAGCCACTAGAAAACATGAATCAAGCTTAGACATAACACCCAACCCATTCCTCGATTTCTCTAGATCTCACCTTGCTCGAATTTTGTCTCACACTGGCCTATCCTAGAAATTGTAAGTCACTACCCAAAAAACATTTTGGACTAATTTCTTTCAGCATTAATTGGTCTACTAATAACAGTCCTGTTAACTACCTTACGTTTAGGGTTGTTAATCCATGGCGATTTATAAAAATAACTGTATAGGTGGATAATCTTATACTTTTAATTCTACTTGTGCCATAGACAAAATTTCAAATGTAATAATGTAATGAATGGACACAGTGAAACACTAACCACACTTGTATTAATAGCCTTTAACTCAACTTACAAGCAGTAGATGTAGTGAAGTCTCTAAAATAAGAAAATACAAAGGGAAATTGCAGAAGTAGTATAAGTAATGATAGAAGAAGAAATTGAGAGAGAAAGAATGTCCAGTGATAACAACAAAGTAGTCTACTCTGCACTGCTCCACTCACGATGCTTTATGCGTACTGCTTGCCAATTTTACCCTTCTTCATGTGATCTTTCCCCTTTCCAAACGTAATCCGCAAGTATTTTAGGAGGAATGACCTTTCTAGCAGTCCCATGTGCTCATCCTGAGTGGCATCCCCGTCAGCAATAGTTTTATTCACAACATTACTCGCTTCCCCGAAAGCAACATTGTCCTCAAGGTTGGAGTTAGCAAGATTCTCTATAGTAGGAACACTCAGATGTAGAAGAGTCACTTGCTGATCCGGAGTGCCAACACAACACTTCAACATAGAAATATGGAAAACATAATGGATTTTTGCAGATTTAGGAAGTTCTAGGCGATAAGTGACAGGGCCAATGTGTTTTAACACCTGATAAGGCCCAAAATAACGCCGCCTAAGCTTATGATCTCGCTGCAAGCGCAGAGTATTATGTTGAAGGGTTTAAGTTTGACATACACCCAATCACCCACTTCAAAGAAGGTATCAATCCTAGACTTATCAGTCAACCGCTTCATGCGATTCTGAGCCTTCAATAAATTATTTTTGAGGACGTGCAAGACTTCATCCCGCTACAACAGATAGGACTCAACCAGTTTGCTCACACTACTCCCCAAAATGTACAGAGCAACAGTAGGAGGCTCCCGACCATAGAGTGCCTCAAAATGGGTCATACCAGCTGAAGTTTGAAAGGAAGTATTATACAAAAATTCCACCAATGGAAACATAGCAACCCACAAGGAAGGCACCTCAGCGACGTAGCAACGCAAATATTGTTCCACATATTTGTTAAGAGCCTCAGACTGTCCATCTGTTTGAGGATGATAGGCTGTACTCATGGCTAAAGTGGATCCCTGCAAGCGATTAATCTCTTGCCAAAAAGAGTGCAAGAACCGCGGATCATGATCCATCATAATAGAACGAAGAGGGCAATAGAGCCTAATAATACCCACCACAAAGGCCTTAACTATTGTATGAGTCGAGAAAGTAGATGGCAGTGGAATGAAATGACCGTGCTTAGTGAGACGGTCTACAACTATCATGATCATGGTATTTCCCTTTGAGCTCGGAAGACAAGTAATGAAGTCCATTGCAATATCCTTAAAGACCTAGTTTGGAATCGGCAATGGTTGTAGGTGAGAATCTTTCATTTGTTGGCATATATGACACGCAGCCACAAATGTTTGGACATCTTTGCGCATTCGTTTCCAAAAGAAATTAGATGACAAACAATGGAATGTGCGCGCAACCCCGACATGTCCTCCTATAGCAGTAGCATAGAACTCAATTCATAATTTATGACGTAAGGGATAGTCCGAGGGACTAACTATCCTGCATTTATAAAATAACATCCCTTCTTTGAACTGATAGTCATCAAAATCTTTATCCCCACGCAGCAAGGTCTGTTGTATTGCTACCAACTCGGGGTTAGTCTGATTTATCTGCTTCAAATTAACCTCTATAGCAAAAGAATTGAATGAAATAGTCATGAGAAAAGCCTCTAAAGTACACAACAACGCATTTGCTGCCGTGTTCTATTTTCCAGGCCTATACAAGATGCGAAAGTCATAGCCGACAAGTTTAGCGAGCCATTTTTGTTGCTCAGGGGTCTGTATAGTCTGGGTAGTCAAGTTACGTAGTGATTGTTGATCAGTAATAATAGTGAACTAACACCCCAGTAGGTACTGTCGCCATTTACTCACAGCTTGAGTAATGGCAAACATCTCTTGGTGGTACGTTGAAGCTTGTTGCATCCTAGAGCTTAACTTTTTGCTAAAGTACGCAATATGGTGGATTTTTGTGACAAAATAGCTCCAATAACTCGCCTAGATGCATCAGTTTCAACCTGAAACTCCTGACTGAAATTGGGTAAGGCCAAAACAGGGGTAGAGCTTAATCGAGATTTTAAAGTGTTGAAAGCATGTTGCTTAACTGCTGTCCATTTGAAGGAATCATTGCGTAACAAGTCAGTTAGGGGACTTGCTATAGCTATATAATGGTGAATAAACCGACGATAATACCCAGCTAGCCCAAGGAAACTACGAACTTCCTTTACTGATCGTGGTGGTGGCCATTGCCCAATGGTACTGATTTTGTCCGGATCTACTAAGAGGCCTTGAGCAGAGATGATGTGTCCTAGGTAATCAACAGAGGTTTGACCAAACAAGCATTTCGAGTGTTTGGCTACAAGTTAATGTTACCTTAATAGCTGCAATACCACTGCTAAATGCTCCAAATGATCGCTCCAAGATGCACTATAGACCAATATATCATCAAAAACTACCAGAACAAAGCGACGCACATGTGGACGAAAAATTTCAGTCATAGTAGCTGAAATATCGAAGGGGCATTAATCAATCCAAACGGCATTACCAAAAATTCATAATGACCGTCATGAGTATGGAAGGTTGTCTTAGCGACATCCTCAAGCTTGAACTTTATCTGATGATAACCTGATAACAAGTCCAACTTTGGAAAGACTTGAGCACCATGTAATTCATAAAACAACTCATCAATGGTCGGAATAAGGAAGCGATCTCGGATTGTGATGGCATTGACTGCCTAATAATCAATACAAAAGCACCATGTGCCATCCTTCTTGCGCACTAATAGCACCGGGGATGAAAATGGACTAGTGCTGGGCTGTATAACTCCATCTTTAAGCATATCTTTCACCATCTGCTCCATGACTTGCCTTTGGAAGTGCGGGTATCTATATGGTTTAACATTCACTGGTTGCCCCCCTGAGGTGAGGTGTATCGAATGATCCTGAACATGAGAAGGTGGCAATCCCGAAGGTTTCTGAAACACGTCATCATACGAGTCCAATAGACCACTCAAATCTGTGGTCATTTCACCTGCACTAATTTCACCTGCACTACTCCCTTCAGGAGTAATCATTGCCAAAAAAAGAAAGAAGCAATAACATCTGTCACTGCCATACGCCTCAAACTATGCAATTGAATTTGGTGAGCATCAACAGGTGAATCCCCCTGCTATAACCACTTAGACCTATGTAAATTAAATTCAAATTCTCTTGTTGCATAATCAGTTATAACCCACCCCCAACGTAGCCAACCATGCCACTCCAAGTACTACATCAACAACTTGGAAGGGCATGACATAAAGATCCTCGACTATAGTACACCCTTGAATCAATAAAGTGACTTGCTTCACCACACCTTCACACGGGAGACTTTTTCCATTGCCCACCATACCTGCAAAACGGGGAATGACCTCAACTTTGAGCTGAAGATGTTTGGTCGTACGTGGTTGCACAAAATTGTGAGTACTTCCGCCATCCACTAAAACTTGGATTGGTGACCCATTTTCTTTTCCAGTGAATCGTAATGTGGAGGGTGAAATTCCCCCAGATAAAGTATGATAAGAAATAGATGACTGCTCCTGTAATTCTAAACCTTGTTATTCCCCCACTAAGAAATCATCATCAATAAACGGCTCTGGCAAGCTAGGGTCCAAATCGGATCCATCAGTGAGCAACATATGTTGTGGGGGTTTCTTACACTTGTGTCCCAATGATTACTTCTCCTTACAATAATAACATAGTCCCCGCTCACGGCGGCTTTGGAGCTCTGCATCTGTGAGCCTTCTAAGAAGAGTGCGATTCGAAGGGGAAGTAGCGTAAGGGGTTAAAGAAGAAGAGGTATTTTGATTTAGGGTTGTGGAATTTGGGGTAGGCAAAAGGGGAGTTGTTCTAGCAAAAGCCGGCCTAACGGGTCCTTTCTCAGCTTGGATCTGTTGCTCATGTATATGGGCTAAATTAAGTGTCTCTTCGTAACTCTTTGGCTTATGGACCAAAACAGGGTTCTTAATATCATCACGAAGCTCAGAAATAAAGAGACGTACCATTCGGTTATCATCCATGTCGGCAGTCTTGTTTGCAATGATCTCAAATCTAGACTGAAAATCTAAGACAGTGGTCATTCGCCGGAGCTTCGCCAAACGTTCCTCGGTGGACTCCAATCTTTTTTTGTGGAAATGGATCCGTACCTTCGAAGCCAAGTGCTCCCAATCCACCAGTTGTTTATTCTGAAAAAGCCACCGATACCACTCCAATGCATCCCCGTCCAGATAAAAAGAAGCAAGTAACAGATGTTGGTCTTCTGCAATCTTGTAAAATTCAAAATATTGTTCTGCCTGAAAGATCCAAGCCTCCGGATTCTCTTAACAGAAATGACCAAATTCCACTGATATTGGCTTGTGACGGAGGTTAGGGGCTGTCGAAAAATAGTCATCATGTGAGTCCCCCTCTGGCGTTGGGTTTTGCTTCTTAGCACTTCCAGTAACAAGGAGCAAATATCTGCAATAATCGGCTCCTTCATACCCTGAACTGATTCTTCAACAAGTGACTTGAGTCTTTGGTCATCCATTGAAGACCTCTGGATGAAAGCACCAATGTAATGAATGGACACAGTGAAACACTAACCACATTTGTATTAATAGCCTTTAACTCAACTTATAAGTAGTAGATGTAGTGAAGTCTCTAAAATAAGAAAATACAAAGGGAAATTGCAAAAGTAGTATATCTAATGATAGAAGAAGAAGGAGGTGAGGAACAAGAAGAAATTGAGAGAGAAAGAGTGTCCAGTGATAACAACAAAGTAGTCTGCTCTGCACTACTCCACTCACAATGCTTTATGCCTAGTGCTTGCCAGTTTTACCCTTCCTCACTTGATTTCCCCCCTTTCCAAATGTAATCCCCAAGTCTTTTAGGAGGAATGACCTTTCTAGCAGTCTTAGTGGCAGTCCCATGTGCTCATCCTGAGTGGCATCCCCGTCAGCAATAGTTTCATTCACAACAAATAAGTTTCTTTTTTATCTAAAAACTTATCCATATGACACCTAGTGATCAAAAGTTCAAAAACATGAATTTCCAAGGTAATTGAGTGTATATGTATTACTACTATTATATTGCTAATATATTAAACAGTAGATAATAATCATTGTTTTTGTTTGCAAATTGACAGTATAGTCAACAAGTGGAATCACATATGGATACTGAATTTGTGTACAACAACGGACTGGAGAAAGGCCCAATCTCTGTCGTGTTAGGCCCTAAAGTTTTAGAAACCATCATTTATCAACTCTCCCCTCCTGAGGTATGTATCAACTCTCCCCTCCTGAGGTATGTATTAACTATTTTTCAACCCCCCAAAAAAAACTTATTTTCCCTAGCTTTCAAATCTTTACATCTTTGTGTGTGTTAATTGTACCTATGGTTGCTGAATATCTTACCCACAGAACCATTACAATAATATATTCAATGAAATTTTACTAATAGAATCTGGAGAAGGTAAATTATATGTGGATCCTTGAAAAAGATTAGCGAATAATATTAAGTGTATAAATACAAACTCTTTATGTTTTCTCCTCTTAGTTAACTAATACACATAGGTAGTCCTTATACGGCTTTGTGTCAATCTATTGTAGTACAATATTAAAATTCTACATACAAATTATAAACTATTCTTCCTCTAGTCCATATCAAGTGGATTATTGAGAATTTTTTTCTTAGTTTAAAATAAGTGAATTATTCAAAGTTTAAGAGAATTGATGTGACTTTTAATTTGTTTTCAGATTTACCCTTTCTTTAATGAGATTTTTAACTACTTTATATTTTTTCTACGATAATAGTTTGGAAAAATTTGACTAATTTAAAAAATTAAATTAATGATGTGGTCAAATCATCATTTGTCACATCGACAAGATGATTTTGTGAAACAGGATGAGTTTTCAGTTAACTCATAATGGCATGGATAAACCTTTTCTCAATGGAAATGACATAGATGAACCAAACTTTCAACAAATGACATAGATGAGTTTTTTTCTCTCAAAGTCAGGCTTTTCCCATAATTCAATTACTTTTTGATAATATTATGATAAAATTCAATAATTGTTTTCTATGGGACTCTACAGGACGTAACTCTTGCAACATATTTGGTGAGACCCGGACCATGGTTTGATGAGTCAGTCCTATTGACAAACACTACACTTTCAAGAGAGAATTATGGTAGTGTTCATCGTGTTTCTGTTGTATGTGAAAAGGACAATGTGCTCAAGGAAGAACAATTTCAAAGGTGGTTGATTAAGAATAATCCACCAGATGAGGCCCAGATGATTCATGATGCAGGCCACATGGTCATGTTCTCTAAATCTAAGGAGCTTTCTTCTTATCTTGTTATGATTTCATAGAAGTATCATTGATCTTTCACCTTATTTATCAGTGGCGTAGTCACATATAGTCAGATGAACATTCTTCGTGCAAAAAATATTTTCCTCAATTGTTTGCTAGAAGTTATGGTGAGAAACTCAATCAATATTCACTAAATGAATTTGTATACATTTGTTTGTATTGGTATCCATTGATCTATATTCATCTAACAAATTTGTATACATTTGTATTGAATATATTCATTTGTATTCATTAATAAGTTGGTGTACATTTGTTTGCATCAGTATCATTCTAATTTTACATAGTTATACATTGGTCTGTATTCATCTTTATATCCATCCATTTTATTAACTTGAAAAATTTGTATACAATCCTTCCTCCTATGCCTCTCCTCATTTAGCTTTACACCCATTGTAGTATTTCGATTTAGGCAATAATCCACTACAACAACCAATGGACAATTTTTTTAAAAGAAAATAAGGGTTGCTCGAATGGTAATCATTCCTCACTTCCAACTCAATGATTGTATGTTCAAACCATCAAGGGATAAACAAATCTTAGCAACTCAGGGGAGGAATTAAAAAAAAAATAATTCAAGTGCGGAAAAGTAAATTCTCCATGCCTAATTTTGTGATTGTGTTTGTCATTTTAGGATTTGCCTCGGGACGAGGTAGCCTACACTATAAATGTTGATAAACACGTTAACAAATAAAAGAGATAACCTGCACAGACAAAATGGATGTGCATAACATTTTTTTATTTTATTTTGAAGGTTTCTATTGCTTTGAGAATTGACTATGAGAAAGAAGAGCACATAAATGTATTTAGTTATATGATCTGGTTCTTCTATGATAATAATCAGTACAAAAATATATATTTAAAATTTTTGTCGTCCAGTTCTCACAGGCAGTCTTCACACAGTTCTGGTGATTAATGAGCTATTTAAGCAAAACAGACATAAGTGGATTGTAGAGACTCCAGGAAGGTATAATTCGAAGACGGTTAGGGAAATTTATGCTTCCTACGCAGCTACTATACATAATGCTCTACCGCCACGTACTAAGGTACTGGCTCAGTTCCCAGTTTTGACTACTTTAGTGTGGGGTATCTCCGTCGACCTATATAAGGTCACGGTATGCCGTTTTATTTATGACCCTTCACATGCTCAGCTAATTAACACAACTGAGTATGACTACAGATGGATGTGTTGCAGAATAGAGTCGTCATGTGTGACACTGAGCAGAGAAAGACCTTGTTGCGCTGGATATCTGGGCACATTTTTGATGAGGTGGTGAGCTTTGAGTGGGTTTGTGACATGACCTTGTCTATAAAAAAAGTGACTCTTAATTTTGCAACCAAGTTCTGGTGGTCTATTATCCGGGCCAAATTGTCCCCCATGATGGTGGATAGCATAATGACTTGGGATCGTGTGGTGATGCTTGCTTATTTGATGGCAGGGCACGAGATAGATTTTTCTCAGAGTCTGATATCCGAGATTCATGAGAAGGCTTTTCGGGAGGAGACCACACTACCATTTCCGTGTCTGAATTTTTTCCTATGTAGAAAGGCTACAGTTCCAGTATGGGGATGTGACCGATTGATTGAGATGACCAAGACGGTCGACGTTGGTGTTATACGGGATGATGCAAAACCCGCAGCTCCATGGAGGGATATACATTTTAACTTGCCGCATATGAACGAGGACTTTGCTTCAGAGCAGCCAGAAGAGGGCAATATTTCAGCTCCACCTATGTATCCCGATATGGCAGCCCCACCTTCTTCGTCATCCGAACCGGCCGAGAGCATACCACGTGCTCCTACTCCTACAAGTTATGCTTTGATGCCACTAACCAGAGTCCAAAAGTTAGAGACTCAGATAGAGACACTTTTGCAGCACATTCATCCATGGATGAAGAAGACGGTTGAGAAATCTGAGAAGAGGGTAGAACAAGTTGTGGAGGTGAAGATACAGGTAGTGCATCGAAGAATATATGCTTTTGAGCTACACATGTTGGATAGACCTCAGCCTACTATTGATCTAGCTAATTTCCAGACGGAGTTGGCCAAGCTCCGGGTTGATATTGATGCTTTGGCTTCTATTTACTCTGCTATACCGAACCCCCCACCCTGAGGATGATGGTGGAGATGTGGTTCTAAATGAACTGTTCAGTAAGGATGAGCCTGCCCTTATCCGTCATCGTGTGGCTGGAAAATGCACAAAGGCTTCGAAGCGTACTACTGATACGGAGGAAGAGCAAAGAGCTAGGAAAGAGAACATGCATTAATTTGAGGTGGTGCAAAAGCAGTTGCAACTTAATGAAGAGATGTGAAAGCTTAGAGAGAGGGAGTTGGCTTCCAGAGCATCCGGTTCGAGGGGCACTACTGATGATGCTCCTTCAGTTATAGTTTAGGGCATCAGTGAGTGCATCACACATGGTGATCCAACGGGTTCGGGGTAAGCGGACGCACCAACCCTTGATTGATCTTTGGCGCTTATGTGCCACAAGTTTGTCTCACCCTTTGTGTTACTTTATTATGTGCATTGAGGGCATTACATTGCTTTTCATGTGGGGGTGGGGTGAACGGATTGTGATTGAGAGGGTGAAGTTTGAATAACCCAACTCACAATCCTTCCTTGGGATTTTCTTGCCTTTGTTCTTTTTCTCCAAGGAACTATTTAATTTTTGTTGAATCGACATGTCTAGGATAGTGTAAGTGTAGAATTAGCTAGAGTAAGAAGAATGATGAAAAAAAAACATGAAAAAGGAGACCCCTCCAAAAATGATATGTGATATGTCTGTGTAATTGATAAGCTAAATATGTAGGATCTTTTGTGACATTATAGGAATCGATTAGACAACATGACTTAAGATATAAATGAACCATATATATTGATGATTTGATAGTCAAATAAAGTGCCATGTGTGTGTGGGGATGTTTGCATAGTCATATGGTGCATACGAATCTAGAACTTGCCCCATTGGTCTTGCTAAGATGATTAACACTCTGAATTAGGAAAGGATAATAGGCCATTATGGAGAATGAGTCCACTTAAGCCTTAAAACAACCAACCAAAATGAATAAATTTCTCTCTTCGATCCAAATGTTTGAGCCTAAAGAAGACTATCTTTTTTCAATTCATCCAATTCACCTTTGCCCAAATAAATTCATAAACTTTGCTTTGGCCCTGGTCCCTCTTTGGACATTGTGTACCTTAACTCAGGCTAAAAGCCTAATTTGAGGGTGGCTTTCCTTTAGAGTTGTTCACCTTTATTTTGGCCCTAGTCCCTCCTGGGACATCGTGCTCTTCAACCCACACTAAAAGCTTAAGTTGATGGTGGCTGTTATGGAGGAGAACAAGAAAAGAAAGGGGTATGAAAAGAGTTATGTGTAGAGAAACAGAACAAAAGTGTGTAAAAATGTTTGTAAATGGTTTGAACGAACATAAAAGCAAAAATAATGAAAAGATTAAATGAAAAAGATGAAGGAAAGCTGAAGCAAAAAAAGAAATCAAGTCAAAGTCACACCGAGCTTAAATAAATAACATGGAGAAGAGCAAAAGCAAGGTGATGCCAAGATGAATTGTAAAAGAGAAATATTGCCAATGTAATGTCAAGGAGGGTAGGAAAGTCACTTAATATTTAAATATACCACACCTGACCCTGAGCCTACGTTACAAGCTAAAAAACTCCTATAGTGATCCCAGTTTAATAGTTTGAACAATCGAAGCATAGAAAATAAGGGCAAACCTATATGGTATTGTGCATAAACTATACTGAATTCAATTTTTGAGTGTGAGTTTCTACTGAGTCCCTAATAAAAACACCTATTTTATGTGAACAAAAGGGATTTCTTTGCAGTAAGGGCACAAGTTACATATTAGAAAATCTGGTATATTGGTGATTGTTGCTTGCATATATGAATGTGTCTATTGGTATGTCTATGTCATGTATTGATCCACATATTTTGGTTTGCTGAGTTAACTAAAAGATTGCACTAGGGTAAACAAGATTAGTAAGAAAATGCCATGTGATTGCATGAACTTTGAATTACTTATGCATAAGTATCGTTTAGAGTCTATTGCGTCACTTGAGGACAAGCAACAATTTTAAGTTGAGGGTGTTGATGTACCGTGAATTTACGGTCATTTTGACGTATCAAAATTAGAGTTTTGCATGAGTCTTGGGCATTTTGTTATTAGATGTGATGGTATTTTGCTCTAATTTTGCAGGAAATGGATTTTAGAGAAGTTGGTGTTGAAGTAGCATGTTTTTTCTTGATGAATGATTTGACTTACGAACCATCATCTCTACGACAAGCTGTAGGTGGAAGCTGCAAGTTAAAGTGTTGAGAATTGGAACTAAGTATGGAAGGTGAAAGCAGACTGACGAGTCGTAGTTACCACTACAAGTTATACATAAAGAGTCATAGAAAAGTACAGAAAGAATGAGCTCCAGTTCATGAACAGCGGTTGAACAAGACGGACGGTACATAGACTTACGAACCGTAAGTCATGCTCATAGGAAGCAATCAAAAAATGATGGACCAAGTGCTGACTGGCGGAAGGTACCTACGAGCCGTAGAAACTACTACGAGTTGTAGGTCACCAACCGTAGATGACACTACCCATGCCGAATCTCCTTAGTCTTCCTTATCATACTTGGTTTAGGATTTGTTTTCAATAAATATTAGTTGTATTCTTCATTTTTTGGGTTGTTAGACGTTTTGAGATACTTACTTTTGGCTTTGAGAATTATTTTGCGAACTCTTTTGGCATTTAATTCTTGAAGTTTGGTTTATGAAATTTGTATTTGTTCTTCAATTCAAGATTCCAGATTTCATCTATTCTAATAGTAAGTTCATGATTTATTTTACTAACCCTAATATGAATTATGAACACACAGATGTGAGTAACTAAATCCAAAACTAGGGTTGTGAGAACCATGAGTTATTAACAAAGTAAAACTAATAACTAAGTAATTCTAAAATAGTGTTTATGCATGTGTTGTTAATCTCTTCGCTTTGAATGATTTTTAACGGTACACAATGTTAGAACTTGCCTCATTCCTTCTTACCTGACCAAGGAAGTAATGAATGGGAGATTAAACAACGGAGATTTAGCATGATAATCCGCTCTAATAGCCTAACCTAAATAAGTGAGGGCAAATCTTGATTCAAGGGTAAGGGTTAGTAAAGTATACACATATAGACCGACCAAGTTACGCGGTGAAATCCTTTATTTGGACGACCAATCATTTAGGAGATACCTAACTTACCGACTTTGCATGTAAAACACTAGGAAAGAGTTACTATTATTGAGATTATTGCGTTAAGAAATTGTGGGGAACACACATGCCCTAGTTTCAATCTCATATTGATATTACAAACTGTAAATTCTGCTAATTATTACTTATTACTTGTTGCTACAAATTAATCATTTATTATTTTATGTTACAAAACCACCACTTTTACAGAAGAAGTTGACTAGAAATACAATCCACAATAAATTATCCTATGTTTACACCATATTCCTCATGGGATCGACCCTAAACTTAGTTAGTTTCTTTGTTTGACAACGACCACTTATACTTTTTTAGAGAGGTGTAATTTGGGTGTATCACTATGTCCATGTCTCCTATCAGCATAGCCGTCTTACCTTCCTTATTTGAGTAGCGCGAGAGTCATGACACATACAAACTCATTTTGCTCCTCATATTAGCCACCATCATTGAAGCATAGTGAGATAACTCGGTGAACTTGAAGTTGTATTCCTACACAGTTATAGAATCCTACTTCAGATTAAAGAACTACATCACCTTTTCTTCTCTTACCTCTCGGGGGGAAAGAAGCACCCAAGAAAGCATTCTCAAACACAGTCCAGCCTAAGAGTGGTGCACCTTCTACTCTAGTCTTTTTCCTTAGGTCGTACCATATCCTGGAAACACCCTTGAGTTGGTATGTAACCAACTCCATACACTTAGAATCAACAATATGCATGACCTCAAACACTTTCTAAAGCTCATCCACAAAGTTTTTTGGATCCTCATTGAGCTTTGACCCAATGAACTCTACGGGATTCATCCCCCAAAACTCTCAAACTCTGGATGCGCTAGTCCCAACATGATTTTCCACTCCATGGCAATCAACCTGTGCTATCATAGCCTATGTCAACATCTTGATAACATTCAAAAACTTCACAATAGTGACATCATCATGAAGGGGTAGCACAACAAGTGCATTGGGACCCTCTGATCCAGCTTGGACATGTGTTTCATAAGGATTCACATTCCTAATAAAAGGACATCTTCCCTTATTCGTGGAGGCATGATTTGATAAAAAAGTATGCGTAAGCACAAATTATAAGAAATGTTTATAGAGTTACACTTTATCACACGAATGAGAGTATGAAGAAAAGAGACAATTCATATTATCTTGTAGCTTTCCTATTATAGATGTTGCGCACTTCACATTGATAAGAAGGACTCTAATAGACACAGCTTCATCGACACCAAAAGAAACTTGAACTCTGATACAAAGTTTGTCACACCAAGAGCCTACACCCTGAATGTGGCCGTCACTCGGATACCATTACTGGGCCTAAGAAAACCCTTGGCCTAGATTACTATGATCCACATGAATCTATGGGATAGGCGGAAGCTTTAATACAAACATTGTCTATAAAACATGACATAAATGATAAGTTTCAATAAAACATCTAAGAAAAAAATTGGGAGCTTACTAACTTTGTCTCTTTATGAAGCCGTTATTGTTTAAGATAAATGTCGAGACAAGACCCATGAAACCTCAAATACCACTAAAATAGAATATAGAAATGTGGTCCTTCGAAAGAAAGTAGGCTCACCAAAAGCTATCAAGAAGTGTGGAATGATCTCAACGGAGTGCATGTTGATGATCCCGAACACCTATATCTGCGACATAAAATAATGCAGGTCGAATGATGTAAGTACAATGAATATACAAGTATGTAATATGGATTGGTAATATAATAACTAGATTGATGACGAGATACATATCAAGCAAAACAATGTATACGGAAGTAGTGAAAACTATTTGTACTTTACAGTAAGGTATGCAATATAAGCAGTATGAAAGTATAAAACTTTCCTCTGTGAGAAGTTACTCTAACTGACAACCATCACTATGAGCCTAGCGGTGATACAATGTTGCACCAATATTTCAAGGGGACCATATACTTTTCTATGGTATATGATGCTAACTATAATTGTGGATCCCTCTAATAAGCCTTCTTTAGGCACTGATGAGTCACCTAAAAGTTGATACGATCCTATCGTACACTGGCTACGTAGTTTTATGGGGCTTTGATTTAAAAATAGAATCTTACCTTGTAACACTTCAAAAGTGTAAAAAGTTAATTGGAAGTTGGGATGAGAAAAAGCCATTTGGAAATCTATGAAAAGTAGAAATGTAAGGACGAGTTCAAGAAAGGTGAAAGGGTCCATGGTTAGTGAACCCAACCTTGAACCCGAGCCTTGTGAAAAATATTCTAAGTCAAGGGTCTAAGGAAGGGTTAAAGTATGGTGGAAAGGTCCAGAGTTAGTGAACCCATCCTTGAACCCGACCCTTGTGAAAAGTATTCTAAAGTAAGGGTCTAAGGAAGGGTTCAAGTACAGTAGAAGGGTCCACAGTTAGTGAACCCATCCTTGAACCCCAGCCTTGTGAACGATTCTAAGGCAATGGCTTAAGGAAGGTTTCAAGGACAGTGGAAGGGCCCACATTCAGTAAACCTATCCTTGAACCCGAACCTTGTGAAAATTATTCTAAGGCAATGATTCACGAATAGGTTCACAGATAGTAAAAGGGTCAATAGATGGTAGGCCCATCTGTGGAGATTGACTTAGAAAATCCCAGACGCTTCACATACGGAGAAACGATTAATGGTCTGTGAAAGGCTTCTGTAGAGGGTGTTTCAGCAGTTTTTAAGCCAGGGCTATTTGGGTCTTCTTTTATGCATTTAATACCTAAAATATGTCATTTTGATCCTAATTCTAATCCCTATATAAGATTTCTAAGTCCTAAAATTAACCATTCTAAATTCATTCTCCTAATTCCCAAATCTCAACCAAATTTATCCTCCTACATTCTCTCTCAAGCTAAGGAACAAGAAGCCAGTGTTTCAATTCAAAGTCTTCAATTCACCATTTTGGGCGCTTTGATTATCAAGGTATGTAGGATTTCACCATTGGATTTCATTCATCTAGTGGGTCCCAAAGGATTTCTAAGTTTCCTATTCAATTTCTCCTAAATTGTTTAGGTTTCATGTGATCTTCATGAGTCTTAATTGATGTTGATTAAATTGTTCAATTTCAATCTTCCTATGTATGTGTATATTAAACTATGATTTCATATTGATTTCTATAAGACTCATGCATTATTCATGATTTTAACTATGAATTTATGAAGATATGAGTTTATGAACAAAGCTATGGATTTGTGATTGATGATATATGAAAGTTTATGCATGATTTATGAAAATATGTTTTATGATCTAAATGTTGCTTTTAAGATAAGCATCAATTAAATTGTGAAATGATTTCTCACATTGAGAATCGAGAGTGGTGAAAGGTTTTCTCACACACAGTTTAAGGAGCTACTCTATAATGACTTTTAATCTTGGATTAGTAACTAAATTGTGATTTTACATGTATGATGATTATGTTAATGAAATTGACTATTTCGTTGGGATTTAACTTAGCACCGAGAAAACTTTGAGGTGTAGGCTCAAATAGGGTAGTGTCTAGTAGCAACCTCTAGTTATAAACTACATGCCCCCTTAGGATTGTCTTAAATGACCCATCGAAGCCCTATTCTGTGTATATTCCGAAATAGGGTTATCAAATGGTCGACTGCGAAACCCATCAAGGTTGAAAAATTGTATACTATTATGATGCCCTCAATCGACGATCATTTAACGGACTACTTTTGTGATGTATGTCACATGAAGAAGCTCAGCAAGCCTTGCAAGAAGTACATGCTTTACTAATAGCATATGATATGATACAGTGTCCTACCTTGGCAAGTAAACTCTCCCTTCTCGATGTGGCAGTTACATGGACTACTATGAACCATCTCACAAAATAAACTATGTTGCTTTCAATGGTTTTTATAGAGTTTTCCTTGTGATTTTAAGATGCATTAACCATGTTCATGTCTTATGATTCTTATTTAAATGTTTTACTATGTTTATCTTGGTTATGCATATCATGTTTTCCTATTATGTCCCTTTATGATCATGTTTTCATGTTTATGCATATCCCTTATACTTAGTACATTCCATGTACTAATGCATACTTGTTCCTACGTTGTCTAATAATGTAGGGTGTGACGCTTCCTCTCCTCCCACTTGTGGCTAGATTCGGATTTGCTACATTTGAAAATTTGGTGAGTCCTCATGTTCTGAGGACCATGTCACCTTTACTTACTTTTCTTATGTTTTTAGTTTCAGACATTGTACGTGTTATACAGGTTACGTCCCGGCCACTTCTTTTGATGTATTAGATTGGCTTGTCGAGACTATGTTCGACTTTCGCTTTTATGTCAAACTCTTAAATAATATGAGACTTTCTACTTTTGTCTATTATATTGTGTTGGATGTATGTCAGGCGGCTTTTTTAGGGTCTATTGGGGTCTTATACGACATGTCACGTCTGGGTATACTCTGGGTCATGACATACTCGATTTGGTGCTCGATACTACTCCCAAAATAATCAATATCAATATTCTCAAAGAACTTTCTTTACTTTAATTTCACTTTACTTTACTGAAGTACCTTTCAAAAAATCAAGTATACTCTTTCTCTTTCTCTTTCTCAAACGTTACATATTATATATGATATCATTTTATTCTTTCTATAAAAAGCTCCTTTCAAAACATGTATTTAAAACGTATACTTCTGGACTCATCTTTCCCGTCCAAAATCAACGTATAAGAAATTTCATATAAAAATCTCTATAAACATGACTTTTATAAACAATTGGGTTCATGTGATAAGAAGCATGAACAATGAATTTTAGAATTCAATATGCATAATAGAATTCAAAATCTCAACGGTTAAGAAATCAAAACTTAGAATAAGAAACACAATTGAATTTAGATTTCAAGAGACTACGGATAAAACTCTGAACATAACCTTTTAATGAATGAACTTAGATGTAGGGGGTGATGACGAACTTAGTCCATCACTATAAATAGTCTTACATACCTAGAAGAACAAAGTTCTTTACAAAACTAGAAGAAGGATTGAAAAACCTAGCTTTCACCTCTTGGATACTTCTTCTAAGACTTGAAAGAGTTAATGAGACTAATAGGGTTGACTAATACTGTTTAGAACCTTTTTTAGGTGTAAGAACATCGGGGTTTAGTCATAGCGGGGTGGGAAAAGACTGAATTACCCCTCTTAAAAAAGCTATCGAAAACCTTCCATGGGTCCATCTACCGTTCGTTGTTTTATCTACGAACCCTAGATCCCATCTGTGAAATTGATATTGAAATTTTAAGGCTGAGAAGTTCATTCTATGGGTCCTAACTATGACCCGTAGAAGTTCCTACGACCCGTAGATGGATCCATAAGAATTAAACCCAAAATTTTGACTCCTAGTACTTTTTCCACGTGTGAAAAGTACGGATCTTAGAAACTTCTACGGCCCGTAGAAGTGATTCATAGGTCACTTACTCAAAAAGCTCTGTTGTGATAGTCTCTGCTAAAATGGTTATAACTTTTTACTGCAAACTCGAAATGAGGCAAACTTGGTGGCATTGGAAAGATAACTCATATATATTTAATTTGATATGTTTTGAGCCACCTAATTTGTTATGTTCCGAAAGATATGATCGTTTGAAGTTCACCTAAGTAGAATTTTATATCAAAACTTAATCGATAAGGAAATTTTCAACTCAACTTTGTGCTAGAGGATTCTAGTGACCTTAAGTCATATCTGAATTCATTCTCACACTAAAGAATTGATCTTAACACCTAAGAGCAGTTTAAGAATCACACGATACGAACTTACATGCAAATGAAGAATGATTTGGAACTTAGCTTTGAAATATTCAAGGTGTTACACTTATGTAATTATATATTTTGTTGCCTCATTTATATTTTGACTATTAACATGAATGCATATTATATTCCTATATTTACTTCTTTTTTTCTATTGCCCTTTCATTATTTTTATTCTCTTATTATTCAATATTTTGAAGTCTCTCAAATGGTCAAACCTTTTCCACAAAATCCATTGTTGCGTGTTTATAAAACAATCAAATTGCATCTTCTTAAAATTTCAAGCACTGCAACATGTCAACACTATTTCAATATCATACCAACTCACTAAATTCAATGCAATAATATTATTGTAATAAACTTTGTATCCGATCAAACTAAAATACTTAAATTGAGACGAATAACGTAAAATAATTTGAACTATTGTGCCCCAAGTACGGCAGAATAGAGAAAGAGACCTAACCTTGAATTAATGTAGATTATTGCCATGTGACGAAAAATTTGTGAATGAAATGATGTTTGAGAAATCAACGGTAAGAGACAACATATCTGTTTCTTAGGGACCAAAAATGAATGGATTATAATTGTTGGACAGAAAATGGACGTACACATCAAAATATTGATTTCTTGCCAAACATGTAGAGGTGTTTCCAGGATCTCAAGAACATGGGGGCACCATTATCTTCAAAATAGACAATTAATTCAATTATATAAATTTTACGGTGGAACAAGTTAACGAGCAAGTAAGTAGTAGCAATCTTTATATAGTAATATATTAGCAAAAAACATCATTCACTTACAATTGTCCTCAACGAGTTTTCATATTTTGAAAACGGTCAATAATGGCATCATTACTTACATTTTTAAATATACTACGCTCTATATAGCAAACTAAACAACCATTCAAAAGATCTTCATCCATCCTATTACGCAAATCATTCTTTATGTACTTCATTGATGAGAATGCTCTTTCCACGCTTGCGGTAGCAACAAGAATAATCAAAGTTAGCTTCACAAGTAGATACACAAGTGACCAAGTTTGATCTATTTTTGTCTCTATCATCACTTTTGCAAGATCCCTGATTCCCTTCAAGTTGAGAAACTTGCTATCACACTTTTGAGCATAGACAATAAAATTAAGTTGAAAATTGAGTTCCCGAAGCTCTTTATCACCAAACTCACTTGGGTAGTACTCGGCTAGTTTCATTATCCTATCCTTGTGAAAATTAGCAAATGAATCAACCGGACTTAAACTAGCCATACCGAGGAGCAAGTCACTAGTCACCACATCAAAACGATTATTGAGTTCTTGAAGTGCCAAATCAATGACGGCATAAAATACGTCCACACGAAAGTGATGCAAATATGAAATATTGGACCTCTTACGCTTCGACTTCCCATTAGAGTGGTCTTCATTTATTTTGGGAATTGAAATTCCATGTTTACCACAAAATAAGCTAACCTCATCCATCATAGAGTCCCATTCATCCTCTCTCATCATTTGCAATCGTTTCTT
>JAJOOD010073826.1:0-23877 GCA_029582525.1 Solanum tacnaense
ATAATTAATAGGAAAGAAAAATAAAATAATGATCATAATAATGATAGTTATTCTGGAATATACCCAGTTAGGTCTCGTACTAGAGATTAAGATTATTCTCTTAAAAACAATTCACCACATATCGTATTATCTACGAAATATTTTTTGAGTACCATAATTACTTCAACTAACACTACTATATTTCAATAACTACACAAAGGATTTCTAAATACATTAAATAGATGGTTCGGTCATAACACTTAAAATACAAGTTCTTAGGATAATTAATCAAATGGTCGTTAGAGCACATAAGGAAGTTTATATGAGAAAGTTCCGGTTGAAATTTTGGACCGACAAGAATAGAAATAGAGAAATAAGGAAATAGCTTCCGTGAAGGTTTTATAGAGGTACCAACTAGTTAAGGGTTCTACATGGGAGACCGAGGCCAATATGAAGTACTCATATCCACATATTTTTCCTTCTACACCTACTCTAGCTTGAGGTAATGAATTTCCTCTTGGTTTGTTTTATGTTTAGAAGTCATGTGTGTTTAGGTGTTTCCATGATTTGTTTATATGCATGTTCATGAAAAAGCTTAAGTCTTGAAAGAAATGACTTATGTGAATTGTTTTCCTTATTTTGTTGTACATTGCGTATGAGTTGCCTATAGACTGCATGAGATGAGTTGATGAACATGTTTAGATATGATTTTTGAGATTGAATTGCATATGAGCTCCATGAGATTGTGTTGAGCATGCTTTTATGTTTTGAGATGATAGTACATCCTTCAAGTAAGGAATTATAAATTGCATGCATATTGAGTTGTTAGATGTAGTTACTACTTCCTTATAGTGCATTGAGTATGTTTTTCTTGGAGATGATGTTTCCTCCTTAGATGTGTGCATTTTGATGTGTTGCATGCATGATGTGCTGCTAGTCTAGAGTCTTTTGTCTAGAAACGCGCTTAGAATCTTGTTTGAGGACGAATCGTCCCAAGGGGGTGATAGTGTTACACCCCGTACCCAAAAGAGGGAAAATAAACAGCTTTCAGCAAGCTTCAGGTGCCATCCACGATTCGTGGGTTGGACCATGGATCGTATGTGGGTTTGTGGAGAGGGCCACCCAATGTTCTCTAGACCAGGTCCACGACTGGACCCACGGACCATAGGTGGGACCACGTCTGGGGTCTAAGGGTCCATAGGTCAGGGCCAAAGTCTCTGACATAGAACGACGGCTGACCAGGATGGACCTTAGGTCCATCCACGGTGCGTCGGTCGGGGTTTCGTGGGTCAAGAGCTGCCAGTTATTTTAGTGGAATATGGGTCTTTTCTTTTTTAAATAAATGGAAGTGGTGTCTCTTTTTTTAAGTCTAAAACACCTATATAAGTATTTTGAACCCCCCAAATCCCCCACTCAAACATACTCTGAAATACCAAAAGAAAACCCAAAACTCGTTTAAAAAATTCTCTCTCTACAAGTTGGAAGAAGAAGGAAGAAATTGGAGCTTGTTCAAGTTCAAGTCTCCAATTTTAAATCTTGTGAGGGCCCATGGAGTCCTCTACAATTCCCTCAAGGTATGATAGCATTTCATCCATGGATTTATTCCATCCATAGAGTTTCTAGAATTTCCTCAATTTGATGAAGAATTCTCCAATTCTAGCTAGGGTTTCTTCCAATGTTATGGGTTATGATAATTGTTTATCCAATTGAGTGGATTGTGATTGTTTGTGATACAATAAGTAGAATTACATGTGTTTAGAGTGAAATTAAATATACCCATACCTATTGCATGATTATAACCTATAATTGATATAATTGGGTGCATGCCATAAAGGGAAACTTTGTGGGTTTAGGCTTGTCCTTTTAGTATTGATGATTTGTGATTAGAATTTCTTTAAAATGAAGCTTAGATAATGATCATGAGATCTAGGGCTTTGAGAGTAAAGCTTATGATGTGAATTGTTGGTAATTGATGTTCTTGTGGATGAAGGTATACTTCCCACGTGAATTGCTTAATTATGAATGTATGAATGTGAAAGTCTTACTCACATGTATGATTCTAGGTTGAAATGATTGCTCACCTAAAATAAATCTATACTAAAAGATTATGTAATTGATGAGGCTATAGGCGATTAACCTTGACCTCCATATGAAAGGATATGAGGTGATTCCCATACTCCTTAGAATTGAACAAGAGGTGATTCCCCACGCTCTTACTGTGATGAATGGACATGGATGCGAGTACCCATTCTCTTTATGAAATGATGTGGAGGCGAGTACCCGTGTCATATTATGAGATTGTGAAGGCGAGTACCTGAGATATTAAAGTAAGTAAGGCAAGAGTCGAATACCCATTAGCCTTTGTAAGTTAGGCAAAGAGGTGAATCGCCATGTCTTTAAAAGTAGGTATGAATAATGTGAATAATGTTGATATAAATGAATAGCTTGGATTGTTGCTTCATATGCCTTCCATGAGGTAAGTTGACTAGAAGCAGATAACCCAAGTCTTGACTAAGGCTAAGTAAGGTTGCTTGAGAAGAACTCCTTTCTTATTATGATATTGATTTATGTACAATTATTATGGTTATGGTTTGTATTGACTAACCATGATTTTTATGTTGTTTATGCTAGCTATTACATTTAGTACATGATTGTACTATTACATACTCTTGCCTACATTCTTATCAAATGTAGGATCCGGCGACATAGATTATCACACTCGTGGATAGCTTCCTTGTTGATCAAGGAAGTGAAGATTTGGTGAGCCCTCATTGTGTTCGAGGATGTGATCACCACTTTCTCTTATGTCTTTCTTTTATGTCTTGGACTATTTTATGGGCTGTGACCCAAGACTTTGTTCATGTTGTTTAGATTGTTTGAGACAATTGTGTTAGACTTCCGCTCATTTTATAAAAAGACTTTGATTGTATTGAAAAGTTTTAAATTTACACACCATTTTCTATTAGTCTATGTCATGATATGCTAAGTGGCTTGTATGAGGCCTCTCGGGGTCTTATAAGTTTTGTTACATCTTGGGGTACCCCTAGGTCATGACACAAAATACGCAATGAAAAGCACTCGTAGTACTTGAAATACAGTCATAATGGAAAATTACATACAATAATATGATATTGGGAGCTTAGGGAAGAAAAGGATCTCAAAGATAGAAAAAAGTTTCTTTTTGAAAATTAAAAGAGCCTTGGCCTTTTTATGTCACATGTATTCAATGGTCTTGACTAAAGTCATTAAGTGTGTTTGGAAAATTTTTGAATGTTGCGTAAGCTCACTGAAATAGCCTAAATAGGTACCAAACCTGAGAGTTGATTCGGTGAACACGATGGAGTCCGCATAGTGTACTTCGGTGAATCAGCATTTGGAGCTCAAATCGCCTAAGTTCAAAGTACAGTTTTTCATATTTTCTATTTCAGAAGACGAATAAGAATGAGTCCAGACATTGCCTTTGGTGGATAGAAGATATGGTATTGGCATCACCTAATTCTTCCTTCATGACATTTACACTTCCTTTCTACCTACACTCACAAAGCATGTTATTGAAAGTAATAAAACAAAAGTAAAAACATGGGTTTCCTCCCAAGAAGCATCTTATTTAATCTTGTGGCATGATATATTTCCCAATTTCTCAGCAATCAGTTTTGGGGTTCGGTATGGTGTAACTAGGAAATGTTTTCTTTTGCCTTGGATTGAGATGAGTTGAGATCCAGCACATTTGAGTCTCCAGTTGTTTGATCGATACCAAATGAGAGGTCACTGTTTGAGATAAGCTGGAGAAGTCATTTTTCAATTCCTCAACACCTTGTCGGGTTCTTTAATCTTGTTGAAGATCCTTAAGAGCATGTCCTCGATTCAGTTCCCTTCTAGACCAGCTTGTTCTTTTGGCCGTGGACGATCATGGGGGAGGAACATATCTATCCTTGTCAGCCTCCCTATTTCTCCAATTTCTACCTTGTCAATCTTTCTAACCACCATCTCTTTCCTTGTTCCAACCTTAGTTCCCACATTGTCTTTGGTAGTTTGGGTGAGAACCCCCCATTTGGTTTCCAAAATATATACCTTCCTCGTAAATTCCCTCAAAGTTGGCATCCTCATGGCACTTCTCATTACTTGCTCCAACCACATTGATGATTTCACAAATCCTCCCATGACATGCTTGGACAACAAATCCAGTTCAGTCATCATTCTAGACATGTTGTAATCACGGTCATGTTATAAATGTTCAACTACACGTCATCCAATACTAGGTGTAGGCGATCGATATCTAGTATAAAACCCAACAAAGAGTTGGGGTCGAACCCAAAGGGAGCAGTACAAGTTCGTATTCAGTTATGAAGTTATAAACGTGATCTAATAGGTTATACGAATAGAAATTATCAAAAATATTTAGATAAATTGAAAGGGGGACAGGAATGTCAAATGGGGGGATTTGGCTTGTCAATTAACAACTATGATAATCATGAAAATAGGGAAAATAACAAGTAGAGAGGAATTCTTGGGGATGTGATCGATTATAGTCAAATTTCGCTATATGGGTAATTGAAGTTTGTTAATAAAGTGTTGAATCTTAGTGGGTAGGCTAGAATATAGATGCAATAGATTTCTCTCGAACAACTATTACGATTCAAGCGAGTTCTCTCAAACCTCAACAAGCTTAACAATAGAAACAACCCAAAATATTAATTTATCTACTCTCTCGATCTATATAGGTAAAATCGAGTTTAGAATTCACTCTCTCGAGCTGAACCAACATCAACCCAATAATTACAATAATCAATCGAAAACCTTGGTTCTATAACCACTTTCTGAAGCAAGCCCAAAACACTAAGTTAGAATTGCATTTGGAACTACAATTCATAGATTAATACACAGTTATCAATTAAACCCACATCAATAACGCATTTAAATCAGTAAATAACAATTTCAAGCCAATAATCACATGAAAATTGTAGTTTTAGCCACACCTCATAAAAAGGAAGAAACAATTACCAATTATGTCAGCCATAAACTGGGTAATGGTTCCCAAATCTCTACAATTCTTCAAATCAACTTAATTATAAAACCCTATTAAAAATTCCTCAAAAACAAGTCTCAAACGCTTGAAGTTCTGCAATGGAAACTCAGGAAAAACTAGACTCCTACAAGATTTGATTAGTTTTCTGCTTTTCTGCTTTTCAAATTATAGTTTCCCAAATTTTGTCTTTTAGGAAAGTTAGGCGAAATAAGTCGAGTGTTGCCGACCCAGTCGGCGACGCGGTCTTTACTACATTTCGTCACCGGTTTACCTAGCCTCTTTGTCTTCAAGGTTCTGTGACTTTAGGCGATCAGGATCGAGATCGCCGATCCGTTCGACAATCCGCCGACTATCCATTTCCATCTCCAAGTGGGTTCTTCACCAGGGCTGGCATGTTGGAACTTTAGGCTTGCTATAGAGCCACTTGGCGGTTCGCCGAGTGGTCTTGGAGATCACCATGATTGCATTCCTTCAACTTCTTCAGCTTTTTCGCTCCTTTTTACCCGGTAATGTCATTGCCTTGCTGCTTAACCTTCATTGCTGGAAATCAACACTTTAACATCACTTTAGAGCATAAATTAGGCATTGAGGACACTAACACTATGAAAACAAAGCCCAAATTGAGTCAAAATCTGAGACTCATCAAGACCCCAAACTTAAACTTTTGTTTGTCCTCATGTAAAACTCAATATCAATCAATTCAACAAGGATGTCTACAAATAGTGCTACTCAAGACTCAACATAAATACACAAAAGATGATCAAATTACACATACCATGTTCAATTGTGCAATATAAGTTTAAAATTGTGATTCACCATTATCAAATAGACTCAAGCTCACAATGCTTGCTTCAAATGCAAGTTCAAGATTAACTAAAGCATTTAAATGCCCTCACAACAATGATGATTCCATCCTCACACAAAATTCCTCAACAATTTAAGATTCCGGAATCAAATACAACTCTCACAATCACAAAGATTAAAACATGTATGACTATTCCCATTGGCTTGCCCTTATTTTCCAATTAACATTCTTTTCAGCACACTCCAGATCACAAAGGTCTTTTCAAGGCTTGTAATGGGGCTGAGTGTAAAGGTATGGTCATTTTGGCTTAGTGGCTCCTACCTTCGTAAACTATGGCCTGCAAATCACTTTTTCTCGTTCCCTTTCACATTCAA
Source organism: Solanum tacnaense (assembly GCA_029582525.1). Classification (NCBI taxonomy): domain Eukaryota; kingdom Viridiplantae; phylum Streptophyta; class Magnoliopsida; order Solanales; family Solanaceae; genus Solanum; species Solanum tacnaense. The sequence continues at coordinate 6,185 of JAJOOD010073826.1, forward strand.
TGATGTTCACAATCCACCCTATTATTCATTTCAATATGCCTCGTTGGATATCCCATTTTTATTGCCCTTTTCACACACTTTATTTCACAAACTCTTGTCGTTTTTCAGATTTTTGATTTTCACCTTTTCTTTTCTGTCACTTATTTTTATATAGAGGGGTTCCATATTTTTCAAACCATTGTTTCAAAGAGGGATTTTTTCACACTTCTTGACTTTTCTTCTTTCTTACCACACCCCAAGATAGGCTTTTGTCCTAAGTTTGCTATTCGATGAACCAATACTTCATGAAGGTTATAGTTGATGGGACAAAGAGGTTAATGTTTTTCAAGTTTCTTCCAAAGAAAGGGATAAGCTCAAAAGGTGCCAAGCAAGGTTCACACTTCTCACAACATGGCCACAAATAGGTATACTATCAATTTGGTTCACTCTTCAAAACTTTTACCTAAGATCATTTCAATCGCTTACTTCAATCAATCAATTTAACTAACAGAGCAAGCTCTAGGAGTCATCAAGCACAATATTAAAGATAACCTCACCACACATGGCATTCGACACAATTATCAAACAAGACTTTACACTTTTTAGCTAGCGTGCTATGATCATCACAAGAGATTAACTCAACAAATGACTAGTCACAACAAGATGCTAGGAGTTAACATATGACCTATGTAACTCTATTTGCCTTATCGTAGACACACATTCATTTCGTTCAATTGAGAGCACTATTTTAGCATTGACCACAACCGACACTCAAAAATGCAAGAGAATAGATATAATCACACACAAAAGAGGTGGAATTTTTTTTAAATTGGATAAAAACCATTTGCAATCCAAAACAATGGACAATCACAATGGATTAAAACCATTTATATACAAAACACAAAATCATCCAACACTAACAAAACCAAAATAGCAAACATTCAAAAAAACATCCTAAAAGAAGTAAGTATAGAAATACCTCACCCCGCCAAACTAATCTAGTAGTTCTCCTCAAATGGAAAGAATTAATAAAATAGTCTAAAAAACCAGGAATGGAGTAAAGAAAATCATCATGAAAGGCTAAGCCAGGGTGAAGTCTGCATGTCTTTAACTCCATCTGTCGGGGCATCAGTGCGCCGCTCATCAATATCCTTGGCTCCACTCGAGCCCACCCTTGACGTCTCTTTATGTGATGCCTGCACAACAGTCTCAACCATGGCATCTTCTAGATCTACCGAATCGTCATATTCAACATTGTCACGGACACTGAGCTCCTCCTCATCAGTCTCCACCTCAGACTCAGTATCCTCCTTATACACCCTAACAACATCTCCGGTCGTAGTAGCCATAGAAACCTCAAAACTTGCTGGAATATGGGTGCTCGAAAGGTCGGGAATCTCAACTGTGCCCAACAACATCGAAAAATGACTTCACCTAGTCTAAATCTTTCCTCAACCCAATAACATCGGCCTTCAAGGCCTTTAAAGAAGAAAAATCACCTCGGCCCTACTCATAAGCCTTAACCCGCTCCGTAAGGGCATCCAGAGCCAACCTATGTCCATCAATAAAATCCCGGTGCTCTCTCATCTCAGCCTTAATAGGAGGTAAGGCAGCGGCAATTGCATGCTCTATCAGGCAAGGCACATCGGCCTATAGCCAGGAGGCACATACATCACAAGAATGAGCCATATATGTCCCATCTTGTATAACATCGCCAAGGTGATAGGGGGTCGTGAGGCAGGAACATTAGTAGCAGAAGAAGAGGGAGGGGTGCAGTAGTAGAACTTGGAGCGTTAGAGGTAGAGGGACCAGATGTACCTCTAGCCCCACAGGCCTGAGGGGGAATGATTGCCTCAATCGGCAACAAATCAACATCAACCTCCAAAGATGTAACCACCAGTGCAGATCTTCTCCTATCGGCCTTATCCCGCATGTACTCAGCCTCGATACATCAGATGTTAGAAGAAAATGTGGGAATCACCTCCATATCCGTCTTCTCAACCATGGGAAAATGAGCCCGTCTACACACCTCGGTGATCCAGAAATGGAAGGGACGTCGAACATCGCTTGTCCCTCATGGCTATATCTTGCTCAATGAGCAGCCCCAAGTTTAGCTTTTGCTGAGCTATGATACAACTAAGGCAAGCTGCCTTCAGGTGTAGGAGGATCGACTCATTCTATGAAGGCATAATGTCGATGTAAATGAATCCAAACAAGTATTGGGCAGCCACGTTTATGTCCTTCTTCTCAATATGTGCACCTGCCTCTATCCACCTCGGAGTAACATCAGAAATGAGGGATACCAACCAACCCTTTAGATCCTTTAGGGTCTTCTTCTTGATCAAGTCAGCGTAGTCATGCATGAAGTCTCGTGAACACCCAAGAACCTCATTAATATCGTAGCATTCTTCACTTCACATTTTCCCCCCTAACTACCACGAAGTCAGCTGGCTTGAAGTCACTTGCCTTCTTCTTCCCTTTTGGCACCAACCCCTCGTATGCTGAATAAAATTCCCGGACCCAAGTAGGGATGTAAGGGCCTCGAGTTTTAGTGAAAATCTAAAATATGTGCAACCTCAAGGTGTTCCACACCTCAAGATACCTGTCTACCAAATCATTGATAGACAACCGCTTCTCTTCCAGAATCAACTTGGAATGCTCGGCCTATAGTCTGTTGAGTGACAGGGTAAGAGGAACCTAAACTGGTGGTTCCTATACCATTGTCTGAGCTAGGGCCGGAGGAAGAAGAGGCCTAGGAGAAACTGAGATCCTAGATAGATCATTCATTACCTTGGAGCGTAGCTCCGCTCTCCTAGCATGTAGGAGTTGATCATCTTCCATCTCAGAGATGGATGCCGGAGAACTATCCTCAGACTGACCCTCGCTGCAAGACGGAGTGAGGTATGTAGTGTAGATCCCCTCATTATCGGAGCTCACTTCCGCATGTGTCAACTCAACGGGAGCCTTGCCCTTGTCTTTTCCCCCTTAAGGAGGAAGTTTAGTCACCGTGGCCCGGGAGGTAGCCGCCTTCTCATTGAATACTATTCCATCTACCCGCTTTTGGGGTAGTTGATTTCTACCAACTACTTTGTGTCTAGCCATTTCTGCAACATAAGACAACACACGTTAGAAGCAATTCAAAGAAAAAGTGAAGTATGAAACACTACACAGAAAGACTTGCCGAACCGTTTGGCGAGCCAAGTCGGGCTCATTGAATGTTCTAGAGTAAAATCACTCAAACTGAAAGTAGGTCGGCGATGTCCAGGGTTAATCGGCAGATCGCTGACACTACTGGTTCGCCAAAAGTTACAAAACTATTTAAGGAATCAAAGGCACAGAAGAGTGATCAGAAGGAACTTTTGGCAAGTCACCAAATGAAATCGGCAAAATCAGGCATACCGCCAAATGTTACAAAACTTTGACTCATAAAATAGAGAATTAAAAGGCGATATAGGGGACGTGAGGCGAAATGCCGAACCACTCATACTTCCCCGGATTTGTCCAAAATTGGCCAAATGACACCTTTTGCCCTTAAGAATGATGTCAACCACTCTATCATTGGGAAAAATTTGACACTTAGAACAATTCAAGGTTATGCATACTTCACCCCTCTAGACCCACAATTAATTCAACACAACCAAACAATTTTAACATTCAAAGACACGGGAATTCACTATATATTGCCAATTAATCATGATTTCAACTTAATATGGGCAAACGAAGAATAATACGATAAAAAAATCAGTACCAAGCATAGATTACAACTAAAAAATGATAATGCATTTGATTTCAGCAAATTATAAAGCGGGGTTCAAAAACCAACATTGTATGCCGACTATTTGGAAAGCTAGGTAAGCAAAGAATTCAATAATCCTCCTTGAGTTGTAAATCCCACATAAAAGTAATATAAATGCAATACGGAAGCACATAAAAATTGCTGTTAAAGTTTGGAAGTCGAAAAGTATGAAAATGAAGAGATTTTGAATTTAAAATAGTTTAGCCTTTAAAACACTTCACTTCGCATGCCAGTCGGCGACCACGATTTACATCACAGATCCACTCGGCGCTACGCCGAATGGTACTTTAGCCGGCTAAGTTTTACTGAACTAATAGAAAACTAGGTGGCTCCAATGGAGATCCAAGTCAGGTTCGCCGACATGATCGGTGAATCGCCTATAAGACCTTTATCTCGCCTGACTGCCATTTTCCAAAAGATTCAACTTTTTAACTTGCACATTCAACTCCCGTTATTCAAAAAATAGTAATAAAAGCATTAAATAATTTGGGTGACTCCCAAGAAGCGCCTTATATAGCGTCGTGGCACACTGTGGATACGATTTTCAAGGTTCATTTTTTGGGTAAGCCAAGGTATCACTTGGTAGACCTGCTTTTGGTTCTTGGGTTCAAATTAGATTATATCTTACTCATTTGCATTTCCAATTGTTTGATTGACACTTAGTGATATGTGACCGTCTGATTAAGTATAGAGACATCCTCTATCATTTCATTTAGCAATTTGTCCAACCCTTCCACTTTATTTATAATACATGCAAGCATGTCTTCCATACAAAATTTCTATGGGTCAGCCCTTTTTTCCTTTGGCTTTTGACGTTCGTGGGTTGGAACGTATCTTCCCTTGTCACAATCCTGTCCATTACAATTAGCACCACGATCGCGCCATTCTTTGTCACGGTCTCTCCACCCATCATCCATTTTTATATTCCAACCTCGATTCCTGTTCGGCCTTGGATAACTTGGACGGAAACCTCCTCCTTTATTCGCAATAACATTCACTTCCTCAACATATAGAGCCTTAAAGTGTGCCTTCTCAGGGCTTACTCCACAAATACCAACAACTTTTACACTTTTCGACCCACTCCCCATTAGATTTTTTTCTAAGATATCCACCTGGGTCATCATTTTTGCCATATTTTTATCTCGCTCTTGGTCTTTTCAATATGATCTTTTGTCATTCTAAAAGTTAAAGGAGTCACCTGGTCCCTTCGAGTGTACCATGCTCTGTTAATCTTGGCCACACCATTGTTCACCGAATCTAGACTCCAGTAGAAGTGTAGTAACAATACGTTGTTCGAAAGCTGGTGAGTTGGACATTGAAGCAACAACTTCTGAAATCTTAGCCACGTCTCATGGATTGGTTCACCCTACAAATGCTTGAAGACCTTAATATTATCTCTCAATGACAGCAAAATTGATGGAGGAAAGAACCTTACGTATAATTCTTCGGTAAGTTCATCCCAAGTTGTAACGGAATCCATTTGTAGATCAGCTAACCATTTGATAGCTTCCCTCATCAGAGAAAAAAGGAACAACTGTAGACGGAATGATTCTTGTGAGACGGTTTTGAATGTGAATAGACCACACAAATCCACAAAGTTCTAAATATGATCATGGGGATCCTCATGAGCTAGTCCTCCATATAATCATTTCATTTACAAGAGTTGCAACATTGTGCTAGTGACATGGAAGGCATCATTCCCCTCAACAGAAGGTAAATGTATAGTTCCTACGCCGCCCAATTGAATTGGATCATTGATGTAATTCAAATTTCCAAAATCATCTTGGTGGCCAAGTTGGTTACCGTTACTTCCATTTACCCCCATCTCATCCTCTGTTAAGACACAACCAACAACAAACACAAACAAGGTATGTCGATTCAACTACAACATAAGAAGATCACAATATAAACATCAATAAGAAAATTCTAGGAACCACTCCCTAGTAGCGGCGCCAGTTTTGATAAACGCTCAACTACAGCTAATCTAATACTAGGTGTAGGTGATTGTTATCTACTATATAACCCAACAAATAGTTGGAGTCGAACCTTAATGGAGCGGTACAAGTTGGAATTAAGTTATGAAGTTATAAGTGTGATATAATCAGATATAGGAATAGAGATTATCGAAAACATTTAGATAAATCAAAAGGGTGACACGATTGTTAGATGGGTAGACTTGAATTGTCAATTAACAACTACAATAATCACGAAAACAAGGGAAATAACAAGTAGAGAGGAATTCTATGGGATGTGATCGATTATAGGCTAATTTCACTATATGGGTAATTGAAGTTTATTAAGAAATTGCTTAATCTCATTAGGTAGTCTAGACTATAGATCTAATAGCTTTCTCCCTAACAACTATTATGATTCAAGCGAGTTCTCTCTAACCTTGAGAAGCTTAACAATATAAACAGCCCAAAACCTTAATATATCTACTCTCTCGAGCTGGATAGGTAAAATCAAGTTTAGAATTTACTCTCTCGAGCTGAACCCATATCAACTCGATAAATATAATCATCACTCAAAAACCTTGGTTCTAAACCCTCTCTTTCAAGCAAGCCTAGAACAGTAAGTTAGAATTGCATTTGCAACTATAATTCATAGATTAATACACAACTATCAATTAAACCCACTTCAATAATGCATTTAAATCAGTAAATAACAATAAACATAAGCTAATTAAGCCAATAATGACATGATCACACACCAAGAATTGATGTTTTAGCCACACATCATAAAAGGAAGGAAACAATTACCAATTATGTCAGCCATAAACTAGGTAATGGTTCCCAAATCTCCACAATGCTTCAAATAAACTTAATTCAAAAACCCTATTGAAAATTCCTCAAAACCATGTCTCAAAAGCTCTAAGTTGTACAATGGAAAACTAAGGAAAAACTGGATTCCTAAAAGATTAGATTTTTTTTCTTCTTTTCAAATTTTAATTTATAGTTTCCCAACATTTGGCTTTCAGGACAGTTAGGCAATGTAGGTTGAGTGTCGCCGACCGCCCCCTTTGCTCCATTCCATCGCCGGTTTGCCTTGGCTCTTTGTCCTCAGGGTTCTGTGACTTTAGGCGATTAGGATCGAGGTCGCTGATCCATTTGGCAGTGAGCTGACTGTCCATTTCCATCCACAAATAGGTTCTTCCCCAGGGCTGGCCTGCTAGAAATTTAGGCAAGCTAAAGAGCCACTCGGCAGTTCGCCTAGTGGTCTTGGCGATCACCAGGAATGTCTTCCTTCAACTTCTTCAGCTTTTTCGCTTCTTTTTGCCTGGTAATGTCCTTGGCTTTCTTCTTAACCTTCAATGCTGAAAATCAAGCCTTAAATGAGTCAAAATCTTGGACTCATCATCATGCCCTTCCATAATTTGTTCCTTACTCATGTTAAGATTTAGAGATGACATTTTTTCTCCTCTAGTATTCAATGCTCGCTTCACCTAGTTATGTAATCAAGAAATATTGTTGCTACCTGAAATGGTTGTTGCATTAGCCAGCCTAGGGAAAGTTGATATGCAAAACCTTTATTGATTTAATTAAATCTACAATAGAAGTATTGCAACATCAAATGGTCTGGGACACCATATGTTGGACATTGCAAGAGTAATTTTTCAAACCACAACTATGTCTCATGTATAGGTTCACATTCAATTTTCTTGATGTTTTGGATTTGGTCCCTAAGCTTTACCATCTTTGAAGGGGGAAAGAATCTTTCCAAGAAGGCTTTAGTAAACTCCTTTCAAGAAGTGATAAAATCATTTGGCAACTCCGCCAACCCACTAGTAGCTTCACCCATCAAAAAGAATGGGAATAACCTCAACCTTATGGAATCTTGTGACATGTTTTTTATCACAAATCGGGCACACACATCCCAAAAATTTGGAAGATGTTCATGGGGGTCTTCATGGGCTAAACCCTTATACATTCCTCTTAATAGGAGTAGTTCTAGCATTTTTCCGGTCACATGAAGAACTTCCCTCCCAACTGTAAAGGGTAACCGGATGACTCCGATGATATGAATGACGTTCACGGGCATGTAATTTAAATCAACCACATTTTCATTTTGACCGCACTGACTATCATTGTCCCTACCATGGTCTCTCATTTTATAGACCTACAAATCAGCAAACAACAACACAAATGTGCAATCTACTACAACTAAACAAATTTATAAACTAATTTCTCCATTGGACTTCTTAGCCATCATTCCCCAGCAGCGGCACCATTTTTTATTACACTCAAACTACTATTCAAAATAATTCCAAATAGTAAATGGTCATAGTCAATAAAACTAGCTAACAAAGACTTGAGGTCGAACACCTCAGAGAATGATAAAGCGCAGAGAATTCTATAAAGAAATTTGGAATGTAAATTAAATCATTTTTAATAATAAGAACAAACAAAATTTGTGATAAGGGTTTTGCTATCAATAGTCACAAGTAAACTAGAATTTCAGAAACTCGAATAAGTGATAAGCAATCTAGGTGTGTGGGAATCGGAAGTTGATATCACATAGGGGTAATTGTGTTTCTCTATAGTGATGAGCATTCATGGAAAGATTGGGTCATCTTTAATGACACTAGTCTTCTTTTGATCTCATAGCATTAGTTCATAGAATCTCCTTTCGGTATCCTCTATAGGCATAACTAAAACACCCAATACCTTACTCTATTGTCTCTTTCGATGTAAAAATATAGCATATAAATCCACCTCATAATCTCTTTTTTCTAGCAAAGTACGGATATCAAAACTAAATTTCTAGTATTTAACTAATTACCCACTCTAATAAATCTCTTGAGAACACCATCCGCAGATCGAAAGTAGCAATTAAGATTGAATCCTTAAATCATATGTTAACCACATGAAAATTATCCCATATCAATGTACAAAAATATAAAAGACAGAGCATAACACAATGCCCACTACATTAAATCACCACCCAACCCTATATTTGCTCCACTAGACTTCAGGATTTTAGCCACCTATCACAAAGTGTAAAGAAATTATACCTTGCATTAAAGCAGTCACGGGTAACATGAAATTAAGCTAGTATAAACAAACCCACTTTGGATACAACTTTAATTTGTAAATTTCAAGAGCAAAGTTGAAAAACCCCAAAAACTAAAAGTGTTCTTCACAAAGTAAAACTTTTTCTCTCTCTAAAATATTCAGAACTCTCTCACACTTTTTCGACTCCCTTTTCTTTCTCCTTTGTGTTATTTATAGTTTTCCAAAATTTGGCCCAAAACTCCATGTGTGACCCAGTCAGTGAAGTTATTCAGGCTCGCCGAGCTCATTCGATGAATCACCAATTACACCTTACCTTGAGTTTCTCTTGCTTCAGGATTACAATGTTTGTACCTCAGTCGGCGATCTCATTCGAGTCTGCCTTTAAAATTCGGTGCATTAGAGATCAGCACATTTGTTCGCCTGTTAAGCCTTTAATTTTTTTCCAAGAACTGTCACCTTTGGTGATGGCCACGTTGTTCTCCCTTTTAATTTGGCGAGTCACCATTTGTCTTTGCGTTCATCGACCTTCCTCAATTTATCCAATTATTGTGCATTGTAAACTTTGGTTAAGTCATGCCCATTGGGCAATCTACCCTTCTTGTTAGGCAATCATTAATGTGGAGTTTACACTTCTTTTCATGTTTTTCCCATTCTTTCAAACATTCAACTTTGCCTTGTCCGTTAGACTTTGAAGTTGCAAATCACCAAAATATATTATAATAGGACATAATTAGGCATTAATGACATTAATTTTCGAACTAAATATTCCTTAAATGAGTGCGAATCTATAACTTATCGAGTACCACCAGCACCACTAAAGGGAACACTTCTGACCACAGTAACTGACCTAACTTTACATATCTCACCATGGTCCCACGCTGGGGACATGCTCTATATCGGTGTTCATATTCTCATAGGATATGACAAGCTCTGACAACCCTAGCATAGGGAGTAATAGATGTCAATAATTTAAGTATTCACTATGTATATGAGTTATGCTTTATGAAGACTAATGCTTTCATTATGTCTATATTAGAGATTATGTTGATGACCTTGTTGTTGTCTCTTATGATTATGGTATGTCTCTTATTGACTAATCCTTATGTTTTCTCTTCTGGTGTTATGATAGCTAACATATTTAGCACATTTTGTACTAACACATACTTTGCCTACATTCTTATCAAATGTAGGGTTCAGTGATTGAGTTCCATTCTTGAGGATAGGTTTCTAAGGAGAAAGGAGTTGAAGATTTGGTGAGTCTTCATAGATTCGAGGACAAACCACCATTTCCTTTATGTGTTTTATTTTCTTGTTTTGAGACTATTGTATGGGCTATGTCCCAAGAGTTTATTCAAAAGTTGTATTAAATGGTTTGAGACAATGTGTAGTAAAGACTTTCGCTTGCCTTTATAAAAGACTTCGATTGTAAGGATAAAGTTTTTAAAATTTCCATTCTTTTCTATTATCTTATGTTATGATATGTTAAGGGCTTGTATGAAAACCCTTCGGGGTCAAGTACGCCATGTTACTTCAAGGGTGTACCCCTGTGTTGTAACAGTCTTATGCCGATGTGAGGAGAAGGGATCTAGAATTTGAGGTTATCAATTGGGTCTATTTTAAAATTTCACCCATGAAGAGTTTGATGAGTTTTGGCAACACGGGGAAACTTAGTCCCCGGTATGTAGGCCCTTACCAAATGTTGAGGGGTATTGATAAAAGTGCCTATGAGTTAGATTTGCCAAGTGAGTTGGCTTTGGTGCATCCTGTGTTTCATCTTTCTATGCTCAAGAAGTGTGTTGGAGATCCAACATCCATTATCCCCTTCTAATGGTTGGGGGTTAATGAAAGTCTTTCATATGAGGAACTTCTGGTAGAGATTCTAGACCGGTAAGTTAAGAGGTTGAGAAACAAGGAAATAGCTTCCGTGAAGGTTTTGTGAAGGAATCATCTAGTTGAAGATGCTACTTGGGAGGCCGAGGCCGATAAGAAGTCCCCCTATCATCATCTTTTTCCTTCTACTCCTACCCTAGTTTGAGGTAAGTAGTTCCTCTTGAGGTTTTCCTTGTTTTTGGAGTCATGTGTGTTATTTGAGTTTTTCCATGATTTCCCTATGTTATGCATGTTCTTGAGAAACTTATGTTTAGCAATAATATGGGTTTTTATGATTTATCATCCTCATGTTGTTGTGAATTGAGTAAGAGTTTCCTATGTGCTTCATCGGATGAATTGTTGAACATGCTTTAGTTATGCTTTGTGAGAGTAAATTGCATAAAGGCTCCTTGATATTGTGTTGAGCATGCTTTTAATTTGGAGAAGGTGATTCCTCCTATGAATATGAGAAATGTTCATCTTTCATTAATAATGGGTTGTTAGATGTAGTTCCTACTTCCTTGTGATGCATTGAGTATATTTGAGTTGGAGTTGATGTTTCCTCCTTTGAATCGTGCATTGTTTTGATGTTGCATGCATGATGGGCTGCTAGTCTTGAGTCTTTACTTCCGTAAGGTGTCTAGATCGTCATTCGAGTACGAATGTTTCTAAGGGGGAGATATTGTAACACCCCGTAAATTGGTAGGCTAATCTAGGGCTAAGCATGAGGGCAACAAGAGCCAAGGCAAAAGGGTAAGAGCTAAGGCAAAGGTGCCAAGGATGCCCCAAGCTTGACAAAGCACTTCCCATCTTCACAACCACTACCACGGCCAGTGGTGAGGACCACGTCCTGTGGTGTGGTCCGTGGTGTTTGGGCAGTAGCTCCCTAAGGGCTGCCTAAAGTTGGCTCATCACTACGAACCACTTCACTACCAAGGGTGAAGACCACGGCCCGTGGGAAGGCTCGTGGTAATCACTCGAACTTTTGGTAGGCCAAGACTTGGTTGCCAAGCCACTGGACAAAGGACCACGGGCAGGACCACGACCAGTGGGGAGGACCACGGCTCGTGGAGCCTGCCGTGGTGCATGGCATTAGGCTGCCCAATTAAGGGAATATTGGGAAATTCCTTTTTATGTGGGTATTAGGGGAGGTCGTTTTACCTAGACTTTGTACACCTATATAATATATTTTAACCCTTAAACTCTAGTTTTCAAGACATTATTTCCAAAACCCCAAAAGAATCCCCAAATTCATCCTCTCCAAATGTTCTCTGTGAAGAAGAAGAAAAAAAAAAAAAAGAAGAGGAAGGAAGTTGGAGCTAGGATTCAAGGAGCAAGGTTCTTCACATAAAATTCATTGGGCCTTGTTATTAAGGAATGTTAGCTTTCATCCATGGAGGCCCTTCAAAATCCCAAGTTCAAAGATAGAAATCCCCAAATGTTAGGGTTTGATTCCAAAGTCATGGGTTCCTTTCATAATCAATTCTAATGATTGAATTATGTTATATTAATCATGTATTGATGATTTTATATGGCTTTTATGATGAATCCCAAAGAACCCATGAAATCCTCATATTTTCAAATTGTGATCTTGTGATGTGGGACTTTGTTGATGAAAGAAGAATGTTATGAAGTTATGCATGTAGTGATTGGATTACTTGAATTATGATGATATCCATGTATAATGTTTGAATTCTAGATGTGTTGATTGAAAGTGAGCTACTCACCTTGAAAGGGAAAAGTATGAAAATTTTACATGTTTTTATGGAATCTATGTAAATGCTTTTAGAACACTTTGAGAGTGAAGTGTCTCAGATTATGATGTTGTTGTTGTGTTGTTGAAAGGATATTCTCAAATACACACCTATGCATGAATATGATATGATGTGAAAGGTTTTCTCACATGATGACGATTCTAAGGTTGAAAGGCTTTCTCACCTAGTTGAATCTAGAACTATATGTAGACATGGACGGTGAAAGGATATTCTCACGCATGATCAAAAAGCTATCTTATGAATTAAACATGGATTGGGTGTCAAGACATTCTTCCATGAATATGAACTAAGTTAAGACTTGATAAGTAATACGTGGGAATAATTGCTTAGAACCGAGTGGATTTGATATGAGACAAGAGCCCTCACGTTAGGTGAGCCCGGGTTTCTAGAAGAATTCTCTTGGGATGGAAGCCCTCACGATAGTCGAGGTCGGGTTTCTAGTAGCAATCTCCTTATCCGAATAACTATGTGCACCCATATTTTATTTAGCTAATGGATCCACTTAAGCTAAAAGTATAGTTCTACCTTAGGCAAGTAGGACACCCCTTTTCGGTGTGGGTAACACCGGGGGATCATGCTATAGCTCACATGGTCTCATGTCGATTAAGGCTTATTCCCACAACAAGAACAAGAATATGAATTATGAACTATGGTTACTCAATAAGCTTTGTATATGAGTTTTCAAAGGCTTTTAAGATGATAATTATTATGTTTGCTATGTTTTGTGATTTATGCTCTCTACACTCTTAGATCATGTTTAAATTGATAAATTGCATACTTTCAAATGAAATGTCCCTTTCAGCATGTTTTCAATGTTTTCATGCATCACTATCATACTTAGTGCATTTTTGTACTAATGCCTACTTTCCTACATTTTTTCCAAGTGTAGGGTCCAATTCTCGAGGTGAACATTCTAGTGGCTAGTGCTTGGACTTGAGTATCTTATGAGCTTGGAGGGTCCTTATTGTTCGATGACGGGTTTTTCCTATGTTGTAGTTTCGTTTCATGTATTTTCCCTTTTTTGGACATGTTGTCTGGGCTAGGCCCTATTTCATTCAAACATTGTAATAGATGGCTATGTTGAGACTTAATGTCTAAACTTCTGCTTTTCTTTTATGAAAATTATAGACATTGAAATGTGGTTTTACTCTTATTGTTCTATTGCTTATGTTATGAAGACTAAGTAGCTTTTATGGAGTCCTTCGAGGTTCTATACGCCATGATACATCTGGGGGTACCGCTGGGTTGTTACAAGACATGTCTTGAAAGAAAATACTCAATATTAGCAGCCCATCAAGCATGCAATCTCATCAAAATGCACAAAACCAAGAAGGAAATATCAACTCCAAGCTAAACATACTCAATGCACCATAAGGAAAGTAGGAACTAGACCTAACAAACCAATATGCATGAAATTTCAAAATTTCTCATGTTCAAGGAGAAACTACATTCTCCAAGCTAAAAGCATGCTCAACACAATCTCATGGAGCCTCTATGCAATTCGTTCTCAAAAAGCATAGCTAAAGCATGTTCATTAATTCATCTCATGAATTCTATAGACAACTCATACTCAATGAATAACAACATGACGAAAATCAATCATGTAAAATCATTTTCTTTCAAAACACATTTTTTCATAAACATGCATCACATAAGGAAATCATGGAAATACATAAAACCCATGACTCCCAAAACAAAGCACAAACCAAAAGGGACTCATTACCTCAAGCTAGAGTAGGAGTAGAAGGAAAAAGCTGAGGATATCGGGCAATTATATCGGTCTCGGCTTCCCAAGTAGCACCCTCAACCAAATAATTCCTCCACAATACTTTCATGGAAGCAACTTCCTTGTTTCTCAACTTCTTAACTTGCCGGTCTATAATATAAACTGAAACTTCCTCATAAGAAAGGCTTTCATCAACTGTCAACTCTTCTAAGGGAACTATGAATGTCGGATCTCCGACACACTTCATAAGCTTAGAGACATGGAAAACTGAATGTACTGATGCAAACTGATTTGGCAATTCGAGCTCATAAGAAACCTTACCAACATGTCTCAAAATTTGATATGGGCCTACATAGTGGGGACTAAGCTTCCCTTTCTTCCCAAACCTCATTACACCCTTCATGCGTAAGATTATCAAGTAAACCCAATCATGAATATCAAACTAAAGATGCGTTCTGTAACACCTCGAAAAAATAGTAAGCTAAACTAGAGCTAAACGTGAGGTTAATGTCTACAGAAAAGGTTGAGAGCCAAGAAAAATGGGCAATGGCCAAGGCTGCCAATCTTGGCCAAGGCACTACCCACCAAAACCTCGAGGGTCTTCACGACCCGTAGTGGACACCACGAATCGTGGTGGTTGAGGGAGTAGCCTCCTTAGGCTACCTCAAAAGTGAGCCATCCTCATGAACCACTTCACGGCTAGTGATGCTTTAGATGGATCGTGGGAGTGGTCGTGGTCTTACGTTAGTGGGATGGCCATTGAGGGTGGCTTGGCCTAGCCTCCGCCTCAAGGTTCACGAGAGGGACCACGACTCATGCAGCCCTTGGTGAAGTTGCCTTGGGCGTGTGAGCTAAAGGCACAAGCTTCCTATCTACTACCCCAAGACCACGAGAGGGACCATGGCTCATGGTCATGACCACGGCTCGTGGGGCCCCCATGGCACCTGGGTAACTCACTTAAAGTGAGTGTTAATTTTTGTATTTTCTTTTTGAGCCCTATCAAAGTGAGGTTGATTTGTATTATTTTTATACAACTATATAAGTATTTTAAAGTGAAAATACACCCAATTAATTCATATTTTTCAAACACCTAAATCAAAACCCTGAAGTTCATCTTCTACACAAGATTTCTCTTTCTAGAACTCAAGGAAGAAGAAGAGTAAAATTAGAGCTAGGGCTTGAAGAAACGCGGCTATTTCACTCAATTGCTTTGGAAAATCATAACCAAGGTATGGTAGTCCTTCATCCTTCTATAATCTCAATCCAAGGAGTCCCTCCAAATTTAATTTCAAAACTAGTGATTTCCCCAAAGTTAGGGTTTAACTTCAATTTCGTAGGTTCTTTCCAAAAAAACATTTTTAATGGTTGATTTATGGTGGATTATGATTGAATTGATGATTTATTTTTGATTTATGATGAATTCCCCCAAGAAACAATGAATTCCTCTATTTTCCCAAATTGGATCTAAAAGTGTGAGTGAATTGCAGAAACAAGAGTATTATGATATCATCCTTATAGTAATAATATTAATTGAATCATGTTATCATCCATACCTAATGTAGTAATTCTAGATATGTTGATTAATTGTGATCTATGGCCCTTGAAGGGCAAAGCATGACAAATATGTATGTTTAAGAGGCTTATGTATATGCATTTAGATCACGCTGAGAGTAAAGTGAATATGATTATGATCTAATTATTGGGTTGATTTGATGATTATCCTCATGTACACACTTATGTATGAATATGATATGATGTTAAAGGTTTGTCACATATAGTGATTCTAAGGTTGGAAGACTACTCTCACCTATTGAATCTAGGAGCTTTAGTATGAGTTATGGTGGATTGAGTGTAAAGACATTATTCCATAATTATGAACTTAAGTCAAGACTTAATATGAACTCAGTGGGGATTAATGCTTAGCATCTAGTGGATATGAATATGAGATGATAGCTTATACACTAGTTGAGTCTGGCTTTCCAAATGGGTTCCTTTTATACTAGTTGAGTACGGGTTCCTAAAGTATGTATCTCATGAGATGGAAATCTCATACCTTAGTTGAGTCCGAATTTTCTAGAAGCAACATCCTTATCCCATAAACTATGTGCCCACATAGGTCTTTAGCTAGTGGATCCACCTAATATAAGAGTATGGTTCTACCTTAGGCAAGTAGGACAACCCCTTTTGGTGTGGGGTAGACACTTGATTCCATGATTAAGCTCTCATGGTCTATGTTGGTAGGGTTACCAAAATCTGGGCTCATTTTACCGGCACTAGAAGATGATGATAGACTTTCTTTGTTTTGTCTTGTAAATTTTAGTTTTTTTCAGATATTATATCATTAGTAATCTCTTTGAGCCTGTAGTCTTTCATTTAGTAGCCTTAAATTTATATTATACTATTTTATTGAATTACTAATTCTTGTATCCAACTTCTTTGAGCGTTGTAGCATAAATTGGGATAAAATTATTGAATTTGAAGAAAAGGGATGGTTGAGTAAAAAAATACGACCAAGGATAGATACTTTAATGAAAAAACCCTCTTACAAAGAGTGTGGAAATAAAAAAAATTATGAAGCATTGTTGAGATGATGAGAACTACTTGTGATAATAACTATATAAAGGGCTAGAAAAAAGAGGTAAAATACTGGGTGATAAAAAATTGAAAAAGTGTAAAGTGCTTAGGGAAGTTTATGTCACTACTAGATAGATCCTAGTGGTCCCATAGCTAACATTACAACACTTGAAATTCCTATTTAATTTTTTTCAAGCATGCTTAATTAGTAGAGATGTCTATAATGGGCAAGCCTAGTCCTTAATTTACATTCGGTTCTTTAAATTGAGTGTGTGGAGTATTTATTCTTATGAAGGCACTTGTTTCATGATAGATAGGTGATTTAACTAGATTTCTTTGATGAAGTAGGTGAGCATTTTGTGTGGTAAAATTTACTTATTCGAGTCACTATCCACTTAGGTGATAAATAACTTACCGATCTTTCTTCCTAAGAACTGAAATTGATCACTAATATAATATTCTTGTTGGTCATGATTATATTGGGAACTAATGACTTCATGATGAGTCAAAAGAAATGGGCAACAATAAGCCATGGATGAAGAAAGTTTTAACAAGCATACTCGTGTAAAGACAATTAAGGATTTTAGCGAGAAGGTACGATTAAAAAGGAATCGGGTTGGTTTTGTCAAGATGTGGGTTGGCAAGGTAAGAGATGATTGGTTGTATCAAATTTTTAGCCATTGGAAGGACTTTTGCATGGTTTGAGTCGTAGCAGTTAAATACTTGTGATTGTAGAAGAGTTCGATGAAGTTTCATTTGAGAAGTTTGACTTAAGGTAAAAGGTAATATGCGGTGGATGTGTGGCCAAGAAACTATAATGATAAATGATTTACGGGAAAAACAAGAGTCTTGCGCGATGGATACAAGTTAAGAGATGTGAAGAAATAAGACATCACGTGTAGATCCTTAGTTTGAAGTTGAGGATTGTGTAAATTTCTGCTTTTATGTTAGATATGACAATG
>JAJOOD010073849.1:0-18245 GCA_029582525.1 Solanum tacnaense
AAAAAAAAAAAACTGTAATGGCAATTTATATTTAGCATATATATAGATAGATTTGGTTGGAGGTTTTTTTATTTTGCTTTTTATTTATCTAAATGAAGAAATATCATGTTAGGGATGCTATTACTTGGTTTTGATTTCTTCCCTTAAGTGTTAAAGATCATGATTTAAAATCTATTCATATATTTGAATTAATTTTTTTACGAAAATATAAAAAAAATAAAAAATTATGACTTTGAATTATGAAAGAATTTTAAATTATAACTGTTCTTGATATTTACAACTTCTACATATATAATAACTTTCTTTTCAACACAGATTTTTAATCCAATAAAATATAAATTTCAGAAAATTATAGTAATTGAACTCTAAAAGTTTGGATTACTGTTAATAGAGTGGATTGAGTTTTAAATTTTTTAAATGATAATATTTACTAATCAATATACTATATTGTACGGTAAGTCTTGCATTTTGATGTTGAGAAATATGCCTTTTGATATTACAGAAGAAGAAATATCTGAATTATAGTTTACTAAAATAATATAGACTTTTAATATTACATGTTCCTAAGTGATTACAATAAATTTCTAACTTTATCCTTAGATATTCAATAATTGATTTATTAATTTATTTAAAATATGAATTGCTCCCAATTAAAATTTTGAAATAACATATACATTATATGTTAAAAGAGTATAACTTTTTTGAATTTTACCTATTCCTAAAAGTAAATTTTCTCGGGATTATAAGAGATTACTGAAAAAGGAAAAATAAAGCAGATTTTTTTTTGAGTTTTTCTCAAAAACGTTTAAGAATGTTTTTGCCTTTTTTTTAGAAAATAAATGCAAATATTAATTAAAGCGGCAAGTTTCTAAAATATCTCATGAAAATAAATATTGTAATATTTTTACGTTGTAATTATTATTTTTTGCATTATATCATATTACTTTCTAATACGATGTCCATTATATTTTTTTCGGCATTTATACATTCTAAATGGAAGAAGAAAGTTAATTTCTATTACTTTAAGATATATATCTCTATTGTAACAAAGAAATGCTAATGCTCTTTACATTAATAATGCACCACTAAAAAGGCTATTTTTTTTATATAAATTAAAATCAATTTGTAATTTGTAACTATATTAAATTCAAAACTAAAATCTTGGAAATTAATTTTTGTCAAAGAATTACTTAAATTTAATGTGATATAATCATTTTTTAAAATTAAGATGAAAATTTAAAAATTAAATATTTGAATAATCTGTTTTAAAATTAATTTTTAATTGTTTTAAAACTTTTTATGAAAGAATTCCAGTCAACTGTAAAATGATAATGCTTATTAACATTTGAATTGAGTAAGTCTTTGAAATATAATTAAAATATTCATCTAATAAGTAGAACCTCTTTAAATTAATATTGTCGGAATCATAAGATATTATTATTGTATAGAAGTATTATTTAATTAATAAATTAATACATATTTATTAATTTTAAAGAGTGTTTCAAGATTCAATGAAATTTAATTTTTTAATATTAAAATTATTTTATTTTGCTAATTTATGTATCATATTTATTGAATTAATATAAAAAATAAATTTATTCTACATAAAGTACATGTATAATGTAGTTAATATTTAGGTTAGGAAATTTTTGATTTATTTCATGATTAGGGGTAGTTAATGTGTAGGTTGAGTTTTCAATATTAGAACTGTGTATTTATCCGATTTAATCTAAAGCTCTAAGTATATTTATTGTCAATTAAAAACTTATTAGTATTATGAATATCACCTGATTTTTAATAAAAAATTGACATGACAATTATTTTCTGAATTGAGTATATAATGATATAATTTTTTTGATGACATATAATGATATAATTTGATCAGCCATCATCTAATAAAATTGAATTAATTTATTTTACACTACCATTAATCTTGATTACTATTATTTTATTTTGGGAATTTGCATCAACAAAAATCAAATGAATTCAATAACTCTAATGGGGAAGAAAGCTATCATGGACCATGTATCAATATAATTATTTTTGGAAAAAATATGAAAAGAATTCGTTGATTTAAGATAATTTGATAATCTATCTATCTATCTATATATATATATATAAAGCTGATTATAGACAATCTGATGTGACACCTCTCTATGGCCAGCATTTCAATTATCTATAGATGCATCATTAGCAGAGGTGGTTAACAATAAAGATACTACTATCTTTGAAGAAGCTTCAAAGAGTAGGGATCAGAATAATCCGATGAAGGAGGAGATCCTCAAAGGGCATGGACGTCATGATGATTACAGAGAAAGAATTGCTCACAACGGACGCAAAGGAAAAATTAAGTTGGTGTTGAAGGGGAGTGTTAAGAATTCATCACCAACTTTATTATTTACTTAAGATAAGTCAAGAAAAATCTAGAATATTCCAGAGTTATAGAGAATTGAAGGAAAATCTCTTGAATGAGTATCCTAGAGAGAATAGTCTAGAAATGTTCTAAATTGGGTAGTTCTAGAATTAAGTAGTTAGAGGAATATTCTAGAATAGAGTAGAAAAATATGCTTAGCTAGATTGTTCCATCACCTCCTATAAATAGAGGTGGTTCATTTGATATGTAACCAAGCAAGAAACAAAAAGTAAGTAAAACTAAGAAAGTAAGCAAGAAAACAAGAGTGAGTGCTAAGTAAAAAGTGTTGCTGAAGCAAGCAACAAGTTAGTGATCAAGATTGTAAGATCGAAGCGGGTCCTTACTTTGATATAATAAAATTCAAGTTGTCAGAAATTGATAGTGCCCGTTGTCTCAAACAATATTCAACAGGAGTGTCTCCAAACAATGGGGTACTAGTCAGTTGGGACTCCAAAACAGTGTCAGACGCACTACTGGGGGCTAACCCAGGCAGTGTAACTATAGGAGGCACCATTAACATGACCTTTCAGATCATCAAATAGGACGTGTGCCTCGAATCTGGACTACCTCATAGCAGATGTTGTATCTCTCCTGATCCTCCTTATGATGCCTCATCTTTCGCTCTCGACGCTCCTCCGCATCATGCACTTTGACTAGATGCTTATATTCTGCTCGACATCACTGAATAGCTCAAAGAAAGGCTCGTCCTCCTTTGTGTCACGACCCAAACCATCCTTAGACATGACATGGAGAATAGGATCCCGAGAGACCCTAAATAAGCCACTTGACATAAGCATAACACTAAGATGAACAATAAAAGAGAATAACGTATGAAAGTGAGAGATACATCTCAAAATCAACATCATAAGCGATACCAAAATCAGAGTACAACAACCTCATAAGTGGAACATACTAAGTTTGACAACACGCCTCTATGTCATGTATATGACTAGGACAAACCCCTGGCTCACGAAAGAAGTCTAACAAGTGAAATGACCAAAATAGACAAGAAATCCAGAACACGTGATCAGGCCCTCAGACCATGATGACTTACCACAAGCTTAGCAAAGCTGAATCAATCCATTAGCCACGACTAGATGAAGGAACGTCTGATCCTATATAATGAAAAAATATAGGCACAAGAGATATATGCGTCAGTACTTTGAATATACTAACTATGAAAAAAATGCATAGACATAAACATGTGAACGTGATAAATTCAAAACATGATAATGAATGATCAAATGAAACATACCAATCAGGTAAGCTTTGTTCATTAATCATGAAAAGGTCAAAGCAATATAGAATTCATTCCATATGTATAATACATAATCTAAGTGAGAAATCATTTTTGTGGGGTATTTACCGTGAACCAATATAAACCATGTGAGCTATAACAAGAAATCTGGTGTCTTGCTCTGACACCAAAAAAGAGTGTCTTACTTGTCAAGGTAATGACCTTATACTTAAGTTTATGTGGATCCACTAGCTAATTTGTCCATTTGGGACATCCTATTGGGGCACGTAGTTCAAGAAATTTAGGATTCAACTAGATCCACTCGGTGCGAAAATGTATTTATCACATTGCCACCGGAACCACAAAGGACTATCAATAGGTTTTTCATTTGAAAATATAAAATAATTTATATCTATTGTTATTCATTAGATTAAATATTTTACTTTCTTGTTTAGTGAAAATAAACCACGACCTACCAAGGGATCCTCTTGATTGGATGGATGACTCAAGTCACCACATTTACAAAATGTCAAAGACATAAAAATGTTTGTCCATCCACAAGTTTTAATGGAGCAAATTGTTATTGGTAGGTCTTTTATTTGGATGAATCAAATAATTAGTAACTTTTAATGTCAAGTAGTTTAAATATTTTACTTTCTTGTGTAAGAGAAAATGAACCATAAGATGATCCTACGGTACCACTATTCTCCAAGCATATTTATGATATTGATATTACAAATACAAAATGACAAGAGGATGTAATAACCCTCCAGGTCATTTTTGTACTTTTACATTCTTTTCTGCATTTAAAACTTTCCTGTAGTGAGTCATTTGTGACTTGCTGGGACTGATAGTTTGGCCACCTATTTGTTTGCGTGGTTTTTGTGCAAGTATCTCTGTTTTGGATCTTATGAAACTTTGAAAAGTGACTTTGGTCAAAACTATAGACAACTTCAAAATGCAGTTTTGACGGTTCCATTAGCTCTGCAATATCGAGTTTGGTCTATAAGGACCTTCGGTATGGACCCCGAGGCTTCCGGGCTCATTTAGAACAACCTTATAGCTTATGGATCAAAATAGTTTGGGTATGGGACTCATTTTTTTTCAAGATGATCTTGGTTAGAAATTTGACATCTCTATTGAGTTTGAAATGCTGAATTTGGTGGGCTAGCATATTTTGTTTGCATGCACGGAGTTCTGAATAATCCTGAGCACCTAAGCGAAGTCCATTGGGACTTAGCAAAAAATATTTGTGCCTCATGTTGGTGCAGCCGCGTTAGTGGTCTTGGAATGGCTTGGTTGCCTCTTTAGTGAGCCAGACCAGCCAACCTTTTTAGCAGCTCTGACTTAACTTAAGTGGTTGCCACTTTAGCTGCTAGGGATCTGCTTTAATGGTATCCTGCCTGCATGACTACACCTCATTAGGGGTCGGGCCACCGCTTTTGCAGTGCCGCTTAAGTGGCCAAAGTGACCGCTTTTGTGGTGTTTGCAGGTAGTTAAGCCTATTTTCAAGTCGTTTTCTTATATCTTTGAGATATAATTTGGAGCTTTAGGAACTCACTCGGTGGGAAATCAATTTTTTTGTGGGAATTGTTTAGAGGATTTCTTTGAGAGTTTGGTTAGCTAGTACTTTGATAATGCTCAAACTATCCTCGAAAACCATTAAGAGAATACGTGATCATTGTCAATAAGAATACCCAACTAAGAGTCGGGTTCAAATCCCATAGAGAGTGATATAGTGCAAGGAATTTTATCAAGAAATTAAGGTTGTAAACTAATTCATTTGCATCAATTAAGAAAAAGGGTGGATGATTCCACCAAATTTACTAAAAAGGATTTGGTATCAAAAGTTACATTTGAGCCAAGACTTTAGAGATTCAAACAATTAGAAAGCAGCCTAGGGGTAATTGTGTTGCTCAATAATGCTAGACAATCATGGATAGACTGGGTTATCATCAATGACACTAATCTTCTTTCAGTCTCATAGTATCAATTCATAGAATCTCCTTTCGATCTCATCCACGTGAATTACAAATCAACCCATTACCTTACACATTTTTTTTCAAGCAAATTTGGCAAATAGATCTGACCCATAATTTCTCTTTCAAGCAAATCATAGACATCAAACCAGAATTGCATGCATTACACCAGTTACCCACTTCAATCAATCTCTTTCGAGCATCAACCAAAGATCTAGACTAGGATTAAGTTTGAAACCTTAACCCATGAGTTAACCCCAAGCTAATTAGTTCAAATCCATGAATGAACATCAATATAAAAGAGCAAAACACAATACCCACTATATTAAATCAACACCTAACCCCATAATTGGACCCTTAGAATTGAGATTTTAGCCATCCATCACAAAAAGTAAATAAATTATAACTATCATGAAGGCAGTCATGGATGTGATAAAATTAAGAAATTATAACCAACACCCACTTTGAATTCAACTTCAATTATTCAAATTCAAGAGTCGAAGTTAAAACCCCAAAACTAGAAATATTTCTCTCAAACTCATACAAAGTTAGGAACTCAAAATTCTATTCTTCTAAAAAAGTCTTCTACTTTCTCTCTCCTTTGGACTATTTATACTTTCCCAAAATTTAACCCAAAATTCATTGCATAACCACTTAGTCGGGCTCGCCAAGCTGATTCGGCAGATCATCGTCTGCTCCTCAACTCACCTTTCTCTTACTTTAGGCTTTAGGTGTTTGAATCTTAGTCGGCGAGCTCGTTTGAGTTTGCCTTACACATTCGGTGAATCAGTGAGTACCAACGTTGTTCGCCTTTTAAGCATTCATATTTTATCCAAGTCTTGTCACCTTCAGTGATGGTTATTTTGTTCACCTATCACATTCGGTGAGTCGCCATTTCGTTATTTAGTTTGCCAACCTTCCTTGATATTTTCAACTATGAGAACTGTCACTTTAGTTGAGGTCGTGTCAGTTGGGTGATCGCCCTTTTGGTTAGGCGATCAATAGTCTGGAGTTTGCACCTCTTTCCATATTTTTGGCTTTTCTTCCAAGTATTCATCCTCATCTTGTCCATTAGCCTTCATAGTTGCAAAACATTAGAATATCATCAGAATATATAATTAGGCATTGAGGACACTAATTATTAAACTAAAGAGGCTTCAAATGAGTGTAAATCTATCACTCATCAACATCCCCCAACTTAAACTTTTGCTTGTCCTCAAGTAAATCAAGAACACAATTAGTTCAACAAGGGTGTCTACAACAGTTCTTAATGAGAGCTAATTTGCAAGTTCCATTACAGAACTAATCTCAAGCAAATTCAACACTTAATCATAACAAAAAAAGCTTCAAATAATGACTAGCTAGTATAAATTTAAGCTCATGCTCACTATTGCTTATTCACTTATGCAAAACCATGTTTCAACAAATGTATTCAAGTGCCCTCACATCAAGAACGATTCTATGCTCTCACAAAGAAAACCAATAATGAAGTTAGGAATCACTACAACTCTTTCTCTCAAATAGAGAAATACATGCAAGCTTCATCCCATATGTTTTCCCATATTTTCCAATCAACACACAACCTAGTTCATGCACGATTTCAAGGGTCTTTTCACTTTTGCAAAGCATTGTTGCAATCATCTTCAACTCTTCTCAAGTTCTTTCCATTCTTTTCACTTGGGAACTCAAACTTTGACTTGTCAATCATTTTATTTGATACCCCTTTTATTTCCTCAAACCTTCTTTTTGAATTCAATTTTCCATATTTTTTGTTCATCACAATCTCTCTGTTTTTATGAGGAGGGGTTTCTTCTTTTGTAACATATGTTAAAGTTGAGTCACTTTTTTCTTTCTTTTCGTTTCACTTGGATTTCTTTCCTCCTTCCTTTCCATACCCCAACTTTGGATTTTGGCCTAATATTGATATTCAAACAAACCAATGCTTCAAAAGGAATTTATGGGTGAGAAGTTAAGGGGAATTTAGCTAAAGAGGTTTCAACAAGGTTACCAACAAACGGTTTAAGCTCAAATGGTGCCAAGATGGTTGCACACCCTCATAATGTAGTCACAAAAGGTATGAACATTTGGTTTTTCTCTCAAAATATGTGCCCAAGGTCATTTCTTGCATTCACCAAATCAAGACAATTGGACTTACAAGGCAAATTCTAGGATTCAACAAGCATGATTTCAAGTAAAACCTCACCACACAAGGCACTTCAAAGACAATCATTTAGAATAGCCCGACAAGATCAAAAGCTTATGTGTGATGTTCATTGCAAGGCTCACATAAAAATGAAGCTAGTTAACACAAGATTCAAAATGATCATTCAAAAGTGCAGCTGCATTGATTTCTTCTTGCAATATCAACAAAACACAATATAATGCTCATCATGAGTAATATCTAAGACATCGATATCGAATACAATCAATCCTCAAACATTATCAATGAAAACTCAAGCATTTAAAAAACTTTCAAACTCATGGAGCAAATGAATATAGAGAGAGAAAATGAGCTAAATCATCAAATCACTTTTTTAAAAAAACAACAAAATACTCCAATTATCCAAAATTAAAACTAAAAGTAACAAAATACAATCAAAAAGGGGAATATTGACACAAATGCCCTCACCCACCAAAATAAAAACAACAGTGTCCATGCAGAATAAAATAATGAGAGTACAAGAGGAGAGATAAACTTCCCCCGATAGGCTATGTCTGTGGAGTGCTCAAATCATGAGTCTTAGGAGGGACGTCATCATCGTGGGCATTAGTGCCCGAAAAAACAATCACAGAAGGTAGAACATTAGTCTCAACCGGGGCACTGATAGAGTCTGGAGAGATTACATGGGTGCCAAATGTGGAGGTCTCCTCAAGGGATATCTCTAACCTAGCATGACCATAGTCTCCTTAATATCCTGTATCTCTATCAATTTCATGGCAATCATCGGCCCAATCCTCATCTCTCTCAGAATCAACAACAACATTAATAGTAACATCGATCACCCACTCTAGGTTGCTCAGCTACACTTAGAGGAACCTCAATACTTGACACATAGGTAGGCATAAACTCGGGCATATTGGGCAAGGGAACCTCACCCCAAAGCATAGAAATGTTCGTGGACCTCAGCTGGTCCCATCAACCCGAAGAGTAGTAAGCTTAACCCGCATGGATGTCAACTCATTTGAAATACCCTCAATCTCCTCTCTAGCCTCCATTTAGACATGAAATTATCTAATCTCACACCATGTGACACTAAAATGTCCTTACATTGAGTCAACCTATCTCTCACGAAAGCCAATGAAGTCTCAATTACCCAATCAATCAATTTGGGTATATTCGTCTCTACTTTATTTGCCCTCGCATCCACAGACTGGGCAAGATTGCATGTTTGGTATATCATGTCCTGGGTCAAGGAGGGTAGGGAGATAAGAGTAGGGGCAGGTGCAGCAATAGAAGTCGATGGTACAGAAGAAGGCTGGGGTGTACCTGAAGGCTTCATAGAAGGAGCAGACTGAGTGGCCTCGACCTCAAGACCAACTAGGTCAACATCAGGGGTGGTGCCTGGTGGTGGTAGCTTTCTCTGAGCCACATCATCCTTAAAGTAATCCGATTCAATCCTCCGAGTGTCACTGGAGAAGGTGGGGGTTATGCTCACATCAGTCTTCCCCTGAAAAAGACCTCTCGCATCCTAACACCACTCACTGATCAGGATGGGGAATGGTAGAGAAGTCTACTTCTGCGTAGCCCTCATCAATATCTCATATGCAATAGTTGACCCTATATTGATCTTCTCCAGATCAATATTTGTACCCACCAACACAACCTTGGGATGACAGAGAATAAATTCATTTTGGGAAGGCATGATTGTGCTACAGATGAAACCAAACCAATACTGGCCCCCAACATTCATGTCTTTTTTTATTGATTTTCACTCCGTCCGCCATCAATGGAGGAGAGGTAAAAAAAATAAGTGGTGCCAACCAACCCTAAAGAGTATCGAGATCATGATTCATCCGCATCGTAAACATTTCAGCCCAATTTTATTTTGTACCCAAAGTAGTATTAATTGTGCATGCATGTCATTGTACCATTTTTCCATTAACCTCAACCCCATCTAGGGGTTTCCACACTGTACCCTTCTTCTTCTTCGGCAAGTCCAGTGCATAGGATGCATAGAATTCTTGTACCCATGCTGGAACATAAGGGGGTCGAGGTTTTGTGAACCTCTCAAACCCATGAAACTAAATAGTATCCTAGATGACCAGATAGTAACTTATTACCCCATCAGTGAGAGTCTTATCTCCTTGAAAATTGTTCGTTCTCCAGCTATTTTGAACCTATTGAGCTCCCTTGGAGCGATGATCGATGCAACACAGGAAGTATGTGCCTAAGCTTGAGAGGGTTGTACTAATTTTGACCGGATGTCTGTCATTTTTTTGGCAACTACCTTCTTTGTCTGCTCACTCATGCGTGTAGATGAGCGCAAAGTCATCTGTTTAAGGCGGGGAGCCTTAAATGGCTCATTGATTGATATCCCTTTGTTTCTCCTAAGAGGAGCAGAAAGGAGAGATTTCCTCTTAGACTCTATGTTAGATGTCACCACCCTTTTTCCTTTGGTTTTAGCCATTCCCGCAAGACACAATCATACAAACATAGATCCGGTGAAGGTTAGTTGAAATCAAACCCAAAAGAAGCACAATTCAAAACAAAGCTCTAAGGCTCGCCGACTAGTAAGATGACTAGCCTAGAAGGGTAGACGATCTCACCAAAGTTTACAGTGCATAATTTGAATAAATTCAGGCATTAAGGGTGGAGTGATTCACAACTCGGTGATGCACTAAATTGGTTTTGACAGACCAAGACAAGTCCGCTGACAATGACAGTGCAAAATTAAAAAGAATACGCATCATGGGAGGCATAGTACTAGGCCAGAAGATATCTTGAAAAGATATTGGAGGTAGATAAGGTTAAGATCGAGGTCATAGAGAAGTTTCCTACGCCTATCTCTGTGAAAAGTATTCGTAGATTTTTGGGGCATGCAAGGTTTTACTGGTGATTTATTAAGGATTTTTCCAAGATTACACTGTGAAAATTGTTGGAACAGGAGATAAAATTCAATTTTGATGAGGCATGACTTAAAGCCTTTGAGTGCCTAAATTAGAATATTATCATAGCTTAGTTATCATTGCATCAGATTTGTCTGAACTATTTAAGGTAATCTGTGATGCTAGTGGTGTTTCTTTGGGGTTGTGCTAGAGAAAAACCACAACAAGATCTTTCACCCTATAAACTATGCAAGCAAGGCACTGAATAGGGCATAGAAGAATTATACTATTATAGAGTAGGAGTTGATGGCTATTGTGTATGCCTTTGAATAGTTCAGAGCGTAACTTTTAGGTACAAAACTGATAGTGCATACTGACCATGCATCATTAAGGTACTTGATGGTGAAGAATGATGTGAAGCCAAGGCTTATTAGATGGGTCTTTTTACTACAAGAATTTAACTTTGAAGTCAAGGACAAAGAGGATTGTGAGAACCAAGTAGAAGATCACTTGTCTAGCTTGGAAGCATCTAGAGAAAGATGAATCATTCCCGGATGAGTAGGTATTAGACACTACTCTTGATCTTATGCCTTGGTCTGCTGACTTTGTCAATAATCTTGTTAGTGACTTGGTGCCTGAAGATATGAATTTCCAACAAAGAAAGATATTTTTTTGAATTATGTGGAAAATATTTTTGAGATGAGCCCTACTTGTTCAAGTTAGGTGCTGATAATGTGATCGGGTGATATGTGCCTGAAGCTGAGATGCTGATTATTGTTAAGGCCTATCACTCTTCTCCAATTAGTAGACACTAGGGTGGAGCTCACACTGCTCAGAAAGTTGGTTACTATTCATCCATTGTTCATTTGAATACATTTGATCTGGTGAAAAGCTGTGATAATTTTCAAAAGCAAGGGGTTATATCAAGGCATCACGAGTTGCTTATGACCCCAATCTTAGAGGTAGAGCTATTTGACGTGAAGGGCATCAAATTTATAGAGCCATTTTGAGTTCTTATAGACAGAAATATATCTTGGTAGCTGTTGAATACGCCTCAAGATAGGTAGAGGCAGCGGTGTTTTCTGATAATGATGGTAAGAGTATTGTCAGGTTCTTGAAGAAAAATAATTTCTCTAGGTTTGACATGACTAGGGATATCATTAGTGATGGGGGTCACATTTTTGCAGTAAAGTATTCAGAACTGTGTTAGCTAAATATGGTGGAAGTAGCATAAAGTGTCTACCCCATATCATCCGTAGTCGAGTGGGCAAGTTGAAGTATACAACAGGGAAATAAATTCCACATTGGCGAAGTCAGTGAATGCAATAAGACTTACTGGGCAAGAAAGTTAGATGATGCGCTCTGGGCATATTGGGCAACTTTCAAGACACCTATTGGTATATCACCATGCCAGTTAGTATTTTGAAAGGTATGTCATTTACCTCTAGACTTAGAGCATAAGGACCTATGTGCACTAAAGAAATTGAATCTGAACTGGAGCAGATTGCTGAAATGGATGAGGTTTTGCTAATGTAATATGAGAGATCTGCTCTCTACAAGAAGAGGATGAAGTTATGCCATGAACAGCCTATCGAGAAGAGAAAATTTAGTTAGGGGACTTGGTGTTTCTATTCAATTCAAGGCTCAAATTTTTACCGAGCAAGTTGAGGTCAAAGTGGTCTAGTCCATTTAAAGTGGCACAAGTTTTTCAATCTAGAGCCTTGGAATTGGAAAATCAAAAAGGTATGGGATTCAAAGTGAATGGTTAGTGGATGAAGCACTACATTGGCGTTCCAGAGCAGGTAAATGTAATGGTGTTT
Source organism: Solanum tacnaense (assembly GCA_029582525.1). Classification (NCBI taxonomy): domain Eukaryota; kingdom Viridiplantae; phylum Streptophyta; class Magnoliopsida; order Solanales; family Solanaceae; genus Solanum; species Solanum tacnaense. The sequence continues at coordinate 12,496 of JAJOOD010073849.1, forward strand.
GTGTACCTTGATGAACTCTATGTAATCAAAGAACCTGAGTCGTGTCACGACATTAAATCAAGCTCTAGTTGGGAAGAAAACCAATTTTTTTTGTATAGATTCATTGGCGTATGTATTGTATTGTGATTGATATGTTTGATAGGGTGTTAAGTGTGCAGGACTAAGACACAAGAAAATTTGGCAGTGCATTCCTAATGGAAGATTTTGGCGGACCATCATTCCCTGCCATCAGATGTGTAGTAAAAAAGCAGACTCTCTAAACTTTTATGGTGGGGGAACTGACGGGACGTCAGGTGAACCCTCACTACCAGAGATCCTAAGAGTGTCAACCATGGCATTTGAATGGGATATTGGGGAAGCTGATAGAACGTCACATGTGTGACAAATTATCAACTCCACAATTGCTTCTCAGGTAAGTTATGAAATCCTAACTTCATAAAACCCGACCCTATACCCACTAAACCAACCGAAGAGCCATACCCACAAAAACCCACCCTCAGACTAGCCCACCAACTTTTAAATTCCCTAATTTCAGTTACCCAATCTCTCTCCCACAATCATCTTCCCCACTCCCGTGATCGGTTTCTCCAACTATTACATCTAATCTTAAGTTACCAAATCAACAACCACCCATACCTTTACTCTCCCTAACCCTCTATTAGTAACCCATCCCGTTCTTCCCAAAGTCAAAAACCACAACCCCACAAATTCACCAAAATCCTAAGTTAGTAACCATACACTGCTTTGTGCGAATTGGAGGCTTAAATTATGATGAGTGAAGTTGTTTTGGTTGTAAGTTATTGTTTAACATCTCTTTTGTTAGTTGAATATAAAGTATGTTTCATTCCAATATTATTATAATGGGTTCCAATGTATAAAACTGAATTGTTAGAATGCAAATGGGTAAAGTCTGAGTAACCCCGAATGGGTGTATTGGTCACTGAACATGAATTTGATATGTGTGAATTTTTGTTGTGTAGTTTTAAAAAAATTGAAAAAATAAAAAACACAAAAATATTTTGTTTTTGTTTTAGTATTAAGTGACGGTTCCCAATGTTGGATTGAGTGATGACATTCTTAAGGGAAATCATCACTTCTATACTTGTATGTGCTATTACACAAGGGAAGTCTGAGAATACACGTTATCGTTGTCAAATTTTAGAGAATGAAGCTGAAAAGGTTTTGACGGCAAGCCTAACAGATCGTCACACCTGTAAAAGGTTGTCATACTTAACGTCAAATCTACAAAACTATCTTGAGTGTCTGATTTTCTCTGACGATGGGACTGACGGACCATCACACTTATGATGGGCCGTCAAAATAACCGTCATATGTGCGCAAACATTGAAAAATCTTTGAAATTTTCTAACGGTGGGACTGATGGTCCGTCAAAGCTCTAAGGGAGCCGTTAGGTCCATCACATGTTTATTTTTTTCTTTACACTTTTCAAGTTTATGTGGATCCTATATTATGTTCTTGCGTACCAATTTGTTCATCTATAAGTACTTATGCCTCCAAATCTAAACCAAATCCACAGGGGTGCCCAAGTTCGGTAGCACCGATAGTTGGATGAGCCCATTGACTCTTAACCCGAGGTCCCAGAGATTGCACCTCGACCCAAGACTAGATTTGTGTCACGAATGCAATGAGTATCTTCCTAGTATAAAAAGGGGGATTATCATACCCCAATTTAAGGAAGGCGCAACAGGCACCCGGTGCGTCACTTGACCGAGCGAACCAACTAAAACATAAAACAAATGGAACAATGAGGGCCGACAAGGCCATCACAATAACCTGTTGAAATAAGATAGGTAGATCGGTGAGGTCACACAACTTTAAAAACATAAAATAGGCCGGTAAGGCAAACTTAACTGAGAAAGAACTAGCAAGACGACAAGGCTGCAACTGAAATCATAAATATAATAAGCCAACAAGGCGATAAATGGAAGCTGAGAAGACCCAACAAAGTATGTCCACAAGTCTCTACGAATACTACAATTCAATTGTTTGGGAAAAGTCCCTAATGATGACAAAAACTATATACAAAAATCAAGTATGCAAAACCTATAGACAACCAACAACTCCAGGAAGAATGGAGCTTACTGATCCTCAGCTGAGATAACACCCTTATTACAAAGGCTGATCAAGACATCTGTCTAAACCTGCATCACAACATGCAAACGTCCCTAGGCAATTTAATGTTAGTACAAATGAAAATTTACTGGTATGTAAGGCTGAAAGTGAAATTCATAAATAGCTGCGATAAAAAGGGTAACATAGATACCACGTGAAATTGAATCTGTCATAACCTCCATGGCTGATATTTGACCTCCTAGTATTCAACTATGCATGATATGCTTGTGTAATTGTATGACATGAGTGTCTCTCTCTCTCTATATATATATATATATTTGCAAATGCATGGCATACATAACCAAATGATAGCAATGGTGGTCATTTCGGGTAGCTAATTGGTATCATATTTGCCAACCTGTGGCCATCTGTACAATATTATAGCTCCGAGTAAATGCATAATATGCCATGATATGAACTTTGAATGCACATTGTAGGCCATAAAAAGAACTTAACCAATCTTGGCTCATTTATACTGTTATTCTCATAATCTTGTAACCACTTTTGTATAGCATGTAAATGTCTTGTAGAACCTCATATGTTTTCCAAATAAGCTTGGAAACTTAACTTGACTCTAAAAGGGTAGCTTAAACCTTATGATGTTTATAAAGAGCTTAAGGTGCTTAAAGAATCTCATCGTGACATTATTTAACTTTCATACGACCATTTAGGTCTATAAAACACATAATAGACTCAAAGCTATCTCAATTTAGCAAATTAATCATTTAGGAACTCAAGAAAAGAGACTAACATGTTTAACTTGATTTAATAATGACTCCAATTTGGTAGTAGTGTGGTCCTTTTTAGGAACAAGGTTGATTGACAAGTATATAACCAAAAGAGTAGAATTCAAGATTGGGCATTAATATCATTTTTGAACAACAATTTTGTAAAAGTTTTTGATAAGATGGAATAATTTAACAATCCCCTGAATTAGATACAATAGGATACTTCTTCAATAATTTAGCCTTACTTTTGAGAAAATAACTCATAAGGAATATGAAACTCGATGAAAAATAACTTTAACTATCAAATATTTTTCATAACATTACAAGTACAATAACAATACAATAGAGTTAATAAATAAAATCAACTAACATCTCAATGCCCTTCATAAAGGGTCTTCCTAGCAACTAAATAGTAGAAATGACTCATTCGATAATTCAAAATATTTAGGATTCGTGTGATAGAAAAAAGAGAGTATTGCCTTAACATACCTTGAATATGAGCTTGAATAACTTGAGGTAGATAATCAATTTTTCTTTCAACGATCAAATAGAGAGTCAAAACATTTTTCCTACCAAAATCTTCTAAAACGTGGGTACATAATCTTAGTTTTTGAAGCATAAATTACAAAACTTTCTCTCCCATTTAAATGGTCACTGCAACACCCATAACAACTTTTGAATTAACAACATACTTGATCTTGTCTTTTTTGTTGAAAACTCTTGTACATATCTTTATATATAAATATATGTCCAGCACATAGTACTTTAATTTAATGGGCAACTGCTATTATTTTAGAATTTTGGTGAAGAATGGTGACAATATAATAAAAAAGGTTAATGTCATTATGTAACACCTCAAAAATCTAAATTAGAATTGATCAAGGGAGAATGGAAAACCACGGAGGGGTCCACGAGCCGTGAAGAGGACCACGGCCCGTCACCCTGCTCGTGGTGTTGCACCCACCCTCTGTAGATGACCACGGACGCCTAGACGATTCATGGAGCGTCACACGGATCTTGAGGTGGTCCTTGAACATGATTAGCCCTTTTCACGGTCCGTGTGAAGCTCCACAGACCATTTAGGCGACCATGGTCCTTCACAGTAGCTTCACACGGACCGTGAAAAGGGCTAATCATGTTTTGGATTTTTGGGTCAACTTCAAACGATCATATCTTTTAGCACAAAATGAATTAGGTGGCCCATGACTTATCAAATTACAAATCTTTGAGTCCTCTTTCCAACGCCACCAAGTTTGCCTAATTTCGAGCCTAGAGTTAAAAGCTATGCCCATTTTAGTGAAGCCTTATCTGGCTAGTGAAGCTTCACGACTGGCTATACGGCCCGTGAAGCCTTAGACGGATCGTGAAGCCTCTCTTCTAAGTCACCTCATCAGTTTTTAAGTTAAGGTCATTGTGGTCTTTTCCCAAAATGTTTGGTACCCAAAATGCATCATTTTAAACCCTATTTCAAGGCCCATATAAGTGCATTAATACCGAAAACCACTAATTTCAATTCATTTTCCTAAATTCCCTAAACTTAACCAAATTCATCCTCTCAAAAAATCTTCTCTCTAGATCAAGGAAGAAGAATAAGCTAGGGTTCTTCAAGTTCAAGTCTCATTTCTTCATCGTTGCTTAGGGATTCAACCAAGGTATGTAGGGATTTCATCAATGGGTTCAATTCACCCATTGAGTCCCTAAGGTTTCTTTAATTCTCCAATTCAATTTCTGAGATTTGATTAGATTTTCACTCAATTCCTTATGAGTTCTATTTGTATGGATTCAACTGCTTTATTATGATCTTATTTTGATGATTTGAACTTAATTACATGCTTTCAACCAATTCCATGTGAACCCATGCATTGATCTATGAATTTTGACTATGAACCCTAATTTACATGAATTCATGAAGAAGCTTGAATTTATGAATATGTTTTATGAAACTGTGCATGTTTGTATGAAAGCAATGTTTATGACTCAAGTAAGCTTATAGATGAAGGTATCTATATGATCTATGAAGCTTGGCCATATAACATGAATGACATCTAGATTTTCCCTCAATGCTTTTCAGACTATTTTCCTAAATTAGATCTTGATTAGTATGGTATTCGGATATGCCATCAATGATTATAGATCATGCTTTCAAAACTATTTCCATTAGTAGTAGGAAATTTCTAGCATGAAGTGAATGACTATGGGCCTCAAAAGCTATTATGAAAATATAATGAATGGTGAAAGGTTTTCTCACACATGATCTAAGGTGCTATCCTATGATGTTTCTAGCTTGGATTAGTATCTTAATTGTAATTTTCCATGGATAATAAGATGAGTAAGATTAAAGACTATTATGTGGGATTTATGCTTAACACCAAGAGGATATTGAAATGGAAGCACTCCCTTAGCTTGAGGCCCGGTTTCTATTAGCAATCTCCTTATCCCATACCTATGTGCCCCCATAGGATGATTGTCTTAGATAGAGATTAGCTAATGGATCCACGTAAGCTAGAAGTTCATGATACTTACCTTGGCAAGTAGGACAACCCTTTTCGGTATGGGGTAGTGTCACGACCCAAGCCTAGGGCCTAGACGTGACATGGCGAATGAGGAACCCGAAGGAACCCCAAACAAGCCTCTCAAACTTGTCATCACACTTCATCGGTCGCGGAAGTACATTCAACATTAATTAACGGGAAATAGGGACTAAGGGGAAACCATTTCAAAATGACATCATAGAATAAGAGTCAAGCTCATTTACAAAATACTTGTCCAACGCATACCTCTACATACATAGATAGGACGGGGCCATGACATTCTACCGGATCCCCTCATAGTCAAAATACAATTGCAAGCTAAAGTCTCAAAACATAGGAGTAGGAAACATAACATAGC
>JAJOOD010074617.1:0-42765 GCA_029582525.1 Solanum tacnaense
TTTTAAAATGTCCTTTCTTCTATGGAGAGCTATTCGTTATAAATTACCAACAAATGAAGCCTTAGCAATTTTTGGAGTGGAACCTGTGAAATGTTATTGTTGTTTTCAGCAGGGATGGGATGATGTTGAACACATCTTCCTTCAAGGACATTTTGCAGGTCATATCTGGAAATTCTTTGCTGGCAGCATGGGACTCCAACTGCAACAACATTCATTACATAACCAGCTGTTGTGTTGGAGTGGTGTTACAGGGAAGAACACAGCACACACGATGATCATTCAAATACTCCCTATAGTCATCTGCTGGAATCTCTGGAAGAACAGGTGTTCAACCAAGTATGGAGGAAAAACATCCAGTATCCACAAAGTTAAATACTTGATTATTAAAGACATGATTTTAATGCTTAATTCTGTTTTCCCATATCTTCACTTGCCTGTAAGTTGGATAGAACTGGTGGCATGCATTGAAAAATGCAAACAGGAGATACGAATCACCTTAGTGATGTGGAAAACTCCTCCTCGTACTAGATATAAGTTAAATACAGATGGTAGTGCTTTACATAATCCCGGAAAAATAGGAGGGGGGGGGCATTTTAAGAGATTATCAAGGGAATATAGTATATGCTTTTGTTGTACCTTTTGGTGAAGGAACAAACAACCAAGCAGAGGTTCAGGCTGCTAGTTTTGGTTTAAATTGGTGTATACAGCATGGTTACACTAATATTATATTAGAGGTTGATTCTGAATTATTAACCAAGTGGTTCTTGCAGGCTGCTATTCCCCCTTGGAAGATACACAGGTATATACAGGAATTACAAATTCTTGCTAACCAATGTGTGTTTTTTCAGTGTGTGCACACTTACAGGGAGGCGAATGGTACTGCTGATCTACTGCCAACCATAGTCATCAACAAGACATTGTACAAAATTACTACACTCATCATCAATTACCTCTACCAGTTAAAGGAAGCTATCTATTAGAGAAATTAGGAGTTCAAAACTTCAAACGCAAGAAGCTTAAAAGGATTAAACAACCACCTTAAACATACTTCAAAATCCTAACTGAGAAGGCCTTCAGTTTCAAGACTCTCTATATAATGTCCAACATTTCAAGGACAACAACCTTACATTTTAACATGTTATAACCTATTCGATTTACTATGGCCTTTTTAGGTATAGTAGTTTGTTTAGTCTTAGTTTCATTAATTCTTGTAAGGGGAGAGTCTCCCTTATTTATGTTTTATTAATAACTTTGTATTAAGAGAGGATCCTCTCTAGGTGCTTAGTTTTAATATTACATCTTATTGTATATGGTGGAGTTGACTAATCTTAGTAGGTAGGTTGACTCTTATCCCACCTAAGGTTGGAGGTAAGGTATATGTCCCCCTCCTTGTATAATTTTTTTTTTACATATATGATAAGGCATGGGGGTGTTGCTCAGCCCCTGACCCCCTCAAGGGTCGTTCAACTAAAAAAAAAAAAAAAAACCCTCTAAGGGAATTGTGGTTGATAGATCCCCAACACTTTTATTCAAAATTGAAACATGGAACACCGGATGCACGAACGCCATCTCATTTGGCAAATCTAACTCATATGCAACCTTGCCAACACGCCTCAAAATCTCATAAGGACCCACAAAACGAGGACTAAGTTACCTCTTCTTCCCAAACATCATAACACCCTTCATGGGTGAAATTTTAAAATAAACCCAATCATGCACATTGAATTTGAGATCTCTCCTTCTAACATCGGCATAGGACTTTTGCTGACTTTGGGCCGTCGCCAACCTCTCTCTATTAACCCAAATCTTCTCAATTACCTCATGTACAAATTCCGGACCTAGGAGAGAAACTTCTCCCACTTAAAACCACACTATAAGAAACCTACATCTCCTACCAAAAAGAGCCTCAAACGGAGCCATGTCAGTACTCGAATGATAACTGTTATTATTACCAAACTCAACTAACGACATATGGTTATCCCAATTTCCCTTAATATGTATCACGCATGCCCTCAACATGTCTTCCAAAGTTTGAATGGTGCGTTCTGCTTGACCATCCATTTTAGGGTGAAAAGTTATGCTAAGCTTCACCTTGGTACTGAGCCCCTTTTGGAAAGACTTCCAAATCTGTGAAGTAAATTGGGTACCTCGATTCGAAATTATAGACAAGTGTACTCCATGTAACCTTACTATCTCCCTCAAATAAAACTTAGTATACTCTTCCGCCAAGTAGAACACCTTGACGGGAATGAAATGGGCGGACTTAGTCATTCGGTCCACTATTACCCATATCGAGTCATGTTGCTGCCGAGTATGTGGCAAGCCTACAATAATATCCATGTTCACATCTTTCCACTTCCAAGTAGGAATAACAATATCTTGTGAGAAGCCTCCTGGACTTTGGTGCTCAACCTTTACTTTTTGATAATTAAGGCATTTGGCCAAAAATACCGCGATATCATTCTTCATCCTATTCCACCAATAGACTTGTTGTGGGTCACGGTACAGCTTGGTGGGTCCTAGGTGAATAGAATATCGAGAACTATGAGCTTCTTCTAAAATTATCTCCCTGAAGCTGTCAACATTTGGAATACATAACCTACCTTGATACCTTAGTACCCCATCTCCCCCTTTGGAGAACGCCTCAACGAACTTTTTAAGTAACACCTCTTCCAACTCAACCAAGATAGGATCAAGACTTTGCTTAGACTTCACATCCATCACAAAGGATTATTCAGAAACTTTTTGAACCATGACACCACCCTTGGTGGAATCCACCAGTTGAACAACTAGTCGGGCCAACCTATGCACATCACGAACCAACTCTTTCTTTTCATCCTCTACATGAGCAACTCTACCCATAGACAATATACTAAGAGCATCCTTTACCACGTTATCTTTACCAGGTTGACAAAGGACACTCATATCATAATCCTTCAATAACTCAAGACACCTTCTTTGGCGAAGATTCAATTCCTTTTGACTAAACACATATTCTAGAGTCTTATGATTGGTGAAAACATCAACATGGACCCATACAAATAATTCCTCCATATCTTTAAAGTAAAAATTAACCACTGCTATTTCAAGATCATGGGTAGGATAATTCTTCTCATGGACTTTAAGTTGCCTTGAGGCATAGGCAATAACCTTACCATTTTGCATAAGCACACATCCAAACCCAACTCTAGAAGCATCACAATACACCACAAAATCATTCGTACTTTCTGGTAAGGTCAACACCGAAGCAGAAGTAAGTCAATTTTTCAATTCTTGGAAAGTTTTCTCGCAAAGTTCTGATCACACAATCTTAGCCTTTTTTTGAGTCAAAGCCTTCAAAGGAGAAGTAATGGAAGAAAATCCCTCGACAAACCTTCTATAGTAACCGACCAAACCCAAAAATTTTCTAATGTTGGAAGGAGATAGAGGTCTTGGCCAACTTTTGACTGCATCCATCTTCTTAGGATCTACCACAATACCCTTGCTTGACATAATATGACCAAGGAAAGCTAGAGACCTTAACCAAAATTCATACTTGCTAAACTTTGCAAAATGTTGTTGGTCTTTAAGAACTTGCAACACAATTCTCAAATGGTCCACATGTTCATTCTCACTCCTTCAATAGATCAAAATATCATTGACAAACACAATCACAAACATGTCTAGGTATTGCCTAAACACTATTCATCAAGGCCATAAATGCCGCCGGTGCATTAGGTAACCCAAACAATATTACCACAAACTCATAATGACCAAACCCGGTTCTAAAAGCCATCTTTGGAATATCATCCCCTCTAACCCTCAATTGGTAATAACCCGAACAAATATCAATCTTAGAGAAATAACTAGCCCTTTAAAGTTGATCAAACAAGTCATCTATCCTTGGAAGAGAATACTTATTATTGATGGTCACATTATTCAATTGACGATAATCAATGCACATTCGAAGAGACCCATCTTTCTTTCTATCAGACGACACCAGAGCACCCCATGGAGAGATAATCAGTTGGATAAAGCCCTTATGTAACAAATACTTTAGTTTCTCTTACAACTCCTTTAACTCCGCCGAAGCCAATCTATAAGCAGGGATTGAGATAGGTTGCGTGTCCGGTAAAAGTTCAATACCAAAATCTATTTCCCGCTCGAGAGGAATACCAGGTAAATCATCAGGGAAAATATATGGAACTCATTAACTATCGGAACCGACTCAAGAGAAGGGGTTTCAGAATCCACATCCCTCACCCTAAACAAGATTATAAATACACCCTTTGAAAATCATCTTCTAAGATTTAAGACACGAGACAAATTGACCTCTAGGCATAGAATTTCCCCCCTTCCACTCTAAGATAGGCTCATTTGGAAATTGGAATCTAACCACCTGAGTTCTATAGTCAATAAAGGCGTAAGATGCATGCAACCAATCCATACCAAGAATCACATACCTGGGGTCCATTATATCCAAGAGGCGCATCGACCTAAGTCTTCTTATTTCATAGGAGATGGCCATGAGAGCTAAGAAGAGGTATACTTCTCTGCCATTCCCTGTCTTAATCATTGAGTTGTGTTGGTGTGCTGAAGTACCTAGGGATGCTACAAGAGATACTTCTCTGGAAGTTTATGTTGATTCGTTACCTGCAGATGGATCTTCGCCTACCCAGGCTTCTTGGCCTTCAAGTACTTCTACCCCTCCAACATCTTCATAGGTTTTTGGTACCTCCACCTCGTCCCAGCTAGTCAAGATTACTCAGGCGATGATCCTGATAATGGGGAATGTGGCCTATTCAGATGATGTGAGGGTGACTATATTGGAGAGATCCATCCAAGCGATGATTGACAGTGCTATTTTGGCTGAACTGGCCTCCCTTCGGGCTTCTATTGATGATCTGGCTACTAGAGTCATAGCTTGTGAGAGCAAATAGGGGAAGACCTCAGAGGTTACGACTTTGCAAGCAAAGATAGCAGACTTGAGGAAGGGCGTAGACTATTTGATGTCTACCGACTTCACTTCACTACTGAAGGATGATGATGATGAAGATGTTCTTCAGAATCCTCTAGCTACCACCGGCGATGTACACCGTGATGAGACCGCAGTGAATAAGTCGGATGCTGAGACTGATGAGGAGCAGATACTGATGCAGGAGGAGAGCATATATAGAGAATTGCCAGATCCTGCAGAGACGAGTATGCAGTCTGTGATCCAGACATCACTTACCGAGACATCCTTCGCTGCTCCTAGTGCTACTACTGTTCCTTCTGAGGTGACTCCGGGTAGTGAGAACCGAGACCTGACTGATGCACCGGGCACTGATGCCTAGATAGATGGAGCGACTGTGTAGACAGGATCCCCTCATTACCTCCCTCTTTGTCTTTATTTTATTTTTGGATATTTTCATTTGCATTTGAGGAAAAATGATTTTTGGTTTGTGGTGGGGGTGAGTCCCACCTTTGTGCATATTAGTTTTGTTTATATATTTTGGTCATTATGCTTTAAAAATCGTGTTATATACTGCTTTTTGTGGATGTTTGAGCTTGTGGCTCCGTTTGCGTTAATTATAAAAGATTTTGACCCTTCAAAACAATTTTGCCCACTCTTGTATGTACTGGAATGTGGCTATTATCTAGAAAATTTGAGCCTCGGTTTTGATCAATATCTATGACTCATATAGTGCTCATAATCGAACAAATATGAATGTGCGGCTATGATTAAACCAAGTGACGTTACATAGACAATATATGAACTCTTTGCATCTCGTGGTGTCTAGCCAATTATTGAATCGATTCTCTTGTGATGAACGATGCACACTAGCAAAAATGTGGAGTCTTGTTTGACTTTGGTGTCAATTCCTTGTGTGATGAGCTTACTGTGAATCATGCATGATAACACCTAGAATTTGCCCTGTTGGTCCTGTCAACTAAGTAAGGCTATCTCTTGATATGATCTTAGGTAATTTTGAAGAGTGTGAAACAATTTGACATATACCTCTTTTGTGGCCTACCTTATGAGCGTGTGTGAATCTCTTTTGAATACCCCTTGAGCCTTCTCCTTCTTTGAAAGAAACTTGATGAAAACATGACCTTTCTTAATCCACTACCTATAATCCTTTTGATTTGTGCATTATTGAATAGCCAACTTAGGCCAAAGAGGAGGCAAGTCAAGAAGTGCAAAAAAATTCCCTTCTATCCATGTGTTAAGAAAAATGGAACCCATCCATACGAAAAAAATAGATATGAAAAAGAAGAAAAAAATAAAAATAAAATTGTGGAATAAAATATGAAAATGCAAAAAGAAATGGGGTCTCCACCAAACCATGTAAAGTGAATAATGGGATGACCTGTGAGTACAAATGATTTTGATGAGCTGAAACAATTGTCAATTGGAAAATACGGGCAAACCTGTGGGTGAAAGCATGCATAGGGTTCTTCTCTGTGAGTGTGAGCGTTGCATTTGATTTCGGAACTTTAAATGATTAAACCATTGTGTGTGAACAAGGACTCATTATTTGTGTGAGGGAATTTGATTTCCTTTGTTGAGCTTGAACTAGCATTTGAAGAAAGTATAGTGAGCTTGAGATTCTTTGATAATTGTGTGTCACAACTTGAGTCTTTTAGTACACAGTTGATCCTTGCATGAGTAAGTTGAGTCTTGTGTGTGCATCTTGTGTGTGCATTCATGATTGAGTCTTGTGTAGCACTGTTTGAGACATCCTTTTTGAATTGCTGGTGTTGATCAGTCCACAATTTGGACTCATTTCGGGCTTTATTTTGATAGATTTAGTGTCCTCAAATGCATATTTTGTTTCAATAACTGATGTAAATCCTCAAGTTTCAGGTATTTGGAGTTTGAAGCAAAGCATGGACACTACTTGGCAAAAAGGAACAAGACGGCTGAAAAGACGAAGAAATGAAGTCCTGAGGACCGCCTAATGCATTACGCGAGTCGTCGAATGGCCTTAACCTCGCCCAAAGTTCCACTGTGCTAAGCCCTGAAGGAAAAGATCAAGTTTGCGATGAAAGGGGGAAGTCGGCGTGTCGCCGAACAGTTTCGCAAAGCAACACCATATTGCTCGATGAATCAAAACGTGAAGATGTTGAAGGCAAAAGCTGAAAGGCGATGAACCATACCAAAGGGCGAATCGCCGAGTGCATCGGCCATCGCAATTACTTGCGCCGAGTGGTCCTTTGCAAGACAAAATTTCAAACACTATAAATACCTGTTTGAATTATTAGTTTAGTATCAAGAAATCAAGTTTTACAATTGAGAAACCTTTTTTTTCGAATATTCGTAGTTTTAGTTCTTAGAGTTTTTGGGAGACATTGTTCTTGAGCTTGAAGATTTTCATCTCCAAGAGATTGGAAGTGGGCATCAAAGAATGTTCATCTTAGACGTGTTTAAAGACATTTTTTATCGTACCCATTTGATGGAAACACTTTTTGGTATCGATTTCTATCTCGTTTTCATATCTAGCAAAAACCCCAATTCTTCGGGTGTGATTTTGTGAATATGGGTTAAATTTACTGTTGGGTATTGCTCATTGATAGTTTATTTGTTGTTTAAATGTGATTTCGTTTAGTAATTGTGTTTGAACTTAATGGAATTGTAGTTGCAAATACGATTTCATCTTCGTGTTTTTGGCTTGCTCGAGAGAGAGGATTTAAAACCAAGACTACTAAATCGATAGTCGGTGGTTATTGGGTTGTCGTGGGTTCAACTCGAGAGAGTGAATCCTAGACCTTCTCCCACACATTCATCTCGAGAGAGTGAATGGGCTAAGGCAAAGGCTGTGCTTAATTGTTGCAACTCGGTGTTCGAGAGAAACCGAGTTAATTCGGGGTAAGTTGTTCGAGAGAAAATTTACCCCACTAAAGTCTAGCTTAGTCACAAATGTTCAATGATTTACTATCAATAGCATTTACCCAATTTTTTATTTTATCCCGTATTCCTATCACATCCCAAGAATCCCGACTCCCTATTCCGCATCTTTATTTTTGCTATTTTTGTTTCTTAGTTGAATACAAACCTCCATTGATAATTGACATTCGTGTCACCTTTAGATTTAGTTTGTTTTTATTCGTTAATATTTATAGCTATGATTGATTAGAACATAATTTTACTTTTCTATTTGATTCTCGACTACTAACACCTCCCTTGGGAGTCTACCCCAACCCATTCGGTTAAGTTATATTAATATACGCAATCGTTGACACTTGAACTGGAAGTTGTGTCTTTGATTACGTCAAACATCACTTGTTCCTTTTTGCTCATTAGTGTCCATGCTTTGTTCCTCAATCCAAATCCTGAAATTCAAGGATTTACATCAGTTATTGACATATAATATGCATTTGAGGACACTAAATCTATTAAAATGAAGCCCTAAATGAGTCCAAAGCGTGAACTCATCAGAAGCCCGGACTCAACTAACGTAAAAGACTTCCATCTGATTTCAATATTCAGTCGGTGCTAAGCATAACTTCCACGGAATACTTATTAAGTCTTACTTAACTCATGTCTCATGGAGGAATGTCCTTGAAAATCAATCCAAATTAGTTCATTATGATAACTCTTATTCGTTGATTCAATTATATGAGAATAGCCTTTCAACCTAAGAATCTTTTCTATGTGAGAAAACCTTTCACATCATGATTGTAAGTGTTTCATGAGAATAACCTTTCAACAACACAACAACACAACAACACATTTCACATTCACACTTTACTCTCAAAGCACCTTTAAAGCAATTCCATAAGTTTCATCAGATCATGCATAAACTCACACTTTGCCCTTCCAAGTTTCAAAGCCATTATCAATCACCAAATCTAGAATTTAAGCAATATATAGGGATTTCATCATAACTTCATGTAATTCTTTCAATTCATACATTAGATCATAAAAGCTCTTCTTTCACAATCAACAACCCAACCTATGAGATCACAATTTGGAGAAATATGGGGGTTTGTGTGGGTTCATTAGGGAATCATCATAAAAGCATTGTAAATCATTCATTCATGCATATTTAGACATAATTTAACCATTAAAATCAGTAAATCAAAGAACACATGGTGAATGAAGAAAACCCTAGCTAATTGGGGGAATCCTACCATTTGAAATTGAAGATTTTGAGAGGGCTCCATGGATGAAAGCTACCCATGGATGAAAACCACCATACCTCAATCATAATGCGCAAAGAAATTGATTTGGAAAAGCCTTCTTTTGAAACCCTAGTTGGTTCTCCTTCTTCTTCTTCTGCTTGTTCCAGAGAGAGAATTTTTGGAGAGGATGAAGTTTTGGGAATAGATTTGAGTTTTAGAAATAATGATATTTTATGACTAAATTTAGTGGTCTAAAATCCTTAAATAGGTGGTCTAAATTAGGCTAAAGTGACATCACTTAATATTAATTAAAATGGAAAAACCCAAAAGTGCCCCTAAACATAACCACAAAATCAACTCCTAGGTCCCCATCCACGATACCTCACTGACGGACTGTGGTTGGACCCACGGCCCGTGCTGGTGAACCGTGGTTTGGGTTCTGAGAGGTGATTTTTAGGGCTTGGATAGGTCTTGTCGTGGTTCAATGCTTTTGGGCAGTTTCCAGGGTCCTCCTCAAGGGCCCATGGTTGGTTTTTGAGGGGTCGTACCTTGACGTTCTAACACGAAACCCTTTATTTTTAAGTACAGGGAGTTACATCCATGAATCTAACCCTCACATTAAGCTCTAGTTTAGCCTACTAATTTCCAGAGTGTTACAATATCTCCCCTTTGGGAACATTCGTCTTCGAATGACAATCTAGACACCTTACGAAAGTAAAGACTCAACACTAGCAACCCATCAGGCATGCAACATCAAAATAATGCACTATTCAAAGGAGGAAACATCACCTCCAACTCAAACATAAACAATGCATCACAAGGAAGTAGAAACTACATCTAACGACCCATTATGCATGTAAACTAAACATTTCTCATATTCATAGGAGGAACTACCTTCTCCATGCTTTACAGCATGCTCAACACAATCTTATGAAACCTTTAGGCCATTTACTCAAGAAAAACATATACATATCAAGCATGTTCATCAAATAATCTCATGAAGTCAAATAGGCAACTCATACTCAATGCACAACAACATGAGGAAAATCAATCATGAAAACTCATTTTCTTACCAAACATGAATTTCTTAAGAACATGCATACACAAGGAAATCATGGGAACACATAAATAGCACATGACTCCTAAACAAGAAAATTCAAGAGGAACTCATTACCTCCAGTTTGAATAGGAGAGAAAGGAAAAAGATGAGGATATCGGGATTTCTTGTCGTCCTAGGCCTCTCAAGTAGCACGCTCAACTATGTGATTCCTCCACAATACCTTCACGAAGGCAACTTCCTTGTTTCTCAACCTCTTGACTTGCCAGTCTAACATCTCAACCGGTACTTATTCATAAGCAAGATTCTCCTTAATCTCTAGACCCACTAAGGGAACTATGGTTGATGGATCCCCGACACATTTATTCAACATTGAGACATTAAACACCGGATGCACCAACACCAACTTATTTGGAAAATCTAAATCATATGCAACCTTGCCAACACGCCTCAAAATCTTATTAGGAAAGACAAAATGAGGACTAAGTTTCCCCTTCTTCCCAAACCTTATAATACCCTTCATGTGTGACATTTTCAAACAAACCCAATCATGCACATCGAATTTGAGATCTCTCCTTCTAACATCGACATAGAACTTTTGCTGACTTTGGGCCGTCCCCCACCTCTCTCTAATAACCCGAATCTTCTAAATGGCCTCATGCACTAATTTCGGACCTAGGAGAGCAACTTGTCCCACTTCAAACCATCCTATAGGATACTTACATCTCCTAGCATAAAGATCCTGAAAGGGAGCCATGTAAATACTCGAATGATATATTATAAGCAAACTGAACTAACGGCATATGGAAATCCCAATTGCCCTTAAAATCTATAACACATGCCCTCAACATGTCTTCCGAAGTCTGAGTGGTGTGTTCTGCTTGACCATCCATTTGAGGGTGAAAAGTTGTGCTAAGATTCACCTTGGTAAGTAGCCCCTTTTGGGAAGACTCCCAAAATTGTGAAGTAAATTAGGTACCTCGATCCAAAATTATAGACAGATGTACTCAATGTAACCTTACTATCTCCCTCAAATACAACTTAGCATACTCTTCCGTTAAGTAGGACACCTTCACAGTAATGAAATGAGCAGACTTAGTCAACTGGTCCACTTTTACCCATATCGAGTCATGTTACCGCCGAGTACGTGGCAAGCCTACACTATAATCCATGGTCACATCTTCCCACATCTATGTAGGAATAACAATATCTTCTGACAAGCCTCCCGACCTTTGGTGCTAAACCTTTACTTGTTGACAATTAGGGAATTTGGCCACAAATCTTGCGATGTCTCTCTTTATCCCATTCTACCATTAGACTTCATGTAGGTCACGGTACATCTAGGTGGCTCTCGAGTGAATAGAATATCGAGAACTATGGGCTTCTTCTAAAATTTTCTTCCTCAAGCTATCAACATTTGGAACACATAACCTACCTTGATACCTTAGTATTCCATCTCCCCCTTAGGAGAAAGCATCAACGAACTTTTTAAGTACCGCCTCTTTCAACTCAACCAAGATAGGATCAAGAATTTTCCTATACTTCACATCCATCAAAAAGGACGATTCGGAACCATTTTGAACCATGACACAACCCTTGGTGGAATCCACTAGTTGAACACCTAGTCGAGCCAACATATGCACATCACGAACCAACTCTTTCTTTTCATCCTCTACATGAGCCACACTACTCATAGTCAATCTGCAAAAAGCATCCGCTACCACATTAGCTTTATCGGGGTGATAAAGGACACTCATATCATAATCCTTCAATAACTCAAGCCACCCTCTTTAGCGAAGATTCTAGTCCTTTTTACTAAACACATATTGTAGACACTTATAATCGGGGAAAACATTAACATGAACCCTATACAAATAATGCATCCATATCTTTAAGGCAAATACAACCGCCGCTAACTCAAGATCATGGGTAGGCTTATTCCTCTTATGGACTTTTAGTTTCCCTTTAAGCATAGGGAATAACCTTACCGTTTTGCATAATCACACATCCCAACCCAACTCTAGAAGCATCACAACACACCACAAAACCATCTGTACCTTCCGATAAGGTCAACACCGGTGCAACAGTAAGTCTATTTTTATACTCTTGGAAACTTTTCTTACAAGTTTCCGACCACACAAACTTAGCCTTCTTTTTAGTCAAAGTCGTCAAAGGAGAAGCAATGGAAGAAAACCCTCGACAAAACTTCTATAGTAACTGCCCAAACCCAAAAAGATTCTAATGTTGGAAAGAGATAGAGGTCTAGGCCAACTCTTGACCGCATCCGTCTTCTTAGGATCTACCTCAATAGCATTTCTTGACACAATCTGACCAAGGAAAGCTACGGACCTTAACAAAAATTCACAGTTGCTAGATTTTGCAAAAAGTTGTTGGTCCTTAATAACTTGGAACACAATTCTCAAATGGTCCATATGTTCATTGTCACTCCTTGAATAGATAAAAATATCATCGATAAACAAAATCAGAAACATGTCTAGGTATTGCCTAAACACTCTATTCGTCAAGTTCAAAAATGCCGCCGGAGAATTAGTCAACCCAAACGACATTAGCACAAACTCATAATGACCATACTGGGTTCTAAAGGTCGCCTTTGGAATATCATCCCCTCTCACCCTCAATTGGTGATAACCCGAATAAAGGTCAATCTTAGAGAAATAACTAGCCCCTTGAAGATGGTCAAACAAGTCATCTATCCTTGGAAGAGGATACTTATTCTTGATGGTCACTTTATTCAATTGAGGATAATCAATGCACATTCGAAGAGACCCATCTTTCTTTCTAACAAACAACACCGGAGCACCCTATGGAGAGATACTCGGTCGGATGAAGCCCTTATTTAACAAATCCTTTTGTCGCTCTTTCAACTGTTTTACTCCGCCGGAGCCATTCTATAAGTAGGGATTGAGATAGGTTGCGTATCTGGTAAAAAGGTCAATACCAAAATCTATTTCCCACTCGGGAAGAATACCGGGTAAATCATCAGAGAAAACTTTTGGGAACTCATTAACTATCGGAACCAACTCAAGAGAAGGGGTTTTGGAATCCACATCCCTTACCATAACAAGATGGTAAATACCCCCTTTGGAAATCATCTTCGTAGCTTTAATAAAAGAGACAAATTGACCTCAAGGCATAGAATATCCCCCCTTCCACTCTAAGATAGGATCATTTGGGAATAGGAATCTAACCACCCAAGTTCTACAGTCAATAGAGGCATAACATGCATACAACCAATCCATACCAAGAATCACATCAATGTCTAACATGTCAAGCTCTACCAAATTAACAAGGGTAACTCTATGGGATAAGGAAACGGGACATCTCCTAAATACCCTTTTAGCTACCACAGCCTCACCAATCAGAGTAGGGATCGAAACAGGTTCTAAAAGCACTTCCGGGGAAATATCAAATCTGATCGCCACATAAGGCATCACAAAGGATAAAGTAGCACCGGGATCTAACAAGGCATACACATCAAGAAGAAAGACTTTTAACATACCGGTCACTACATCTGGGGAGCTCTCTTGGTCCCCTCGGGATTGAAGAAGAGCATAAAAGTGGTTTTGCTATGGGGCATTGGAGTTTGAACCACATGGAGGATCTTGCTTTTCCTCTCTCCTCTTAACCTTGATCATCGGGCAATCTCTTATCTTGTGGCCACTCTTCCCGCAACTAAAACATCCATCGGTGTCGGCTAGGCACTTACCATTAAGAGAAGAAGGCAAGAAATGTAGCTAGAAGAGAGAATTTTTCTTCTTATTCAAGTGTGTTATACAAATGGTGAATGATATCTCTATTTATAATGTTGAGATATCACCACAAAGGCCACCATGATAAATTCCTAACTAGTAGGTACATTGTTATCTACAAAGGTTCATGTCACCTTGGAAATATACATACATCAATACAACTAATTCATGAATAAATCAAATGGATAATCAACTATTCAATGGATTTATAACAATGCAATCATTTCCCCCCATAATTTTTAATAACTCAAAGTCAACAAAGACTTAAACAAAGTTATCAAAGAGAAATCTTGAAGTACCTTTGTTTTTACTGTAAATGCAAATTCAAAATGCTTGCAACTAAATTGCTCCAACCTAATTTGATAGTTCCAATCTGAAGAAAAAAAACAGTATATTGAATTAAGAAAAATTATACTAAATGAGTTATTAGAACAAAGTGAAGAAACAAAAACAAAAATGAAAATAAGATTATATACAAAGCAAAGTTCAAAGAGAAAATAAATAAATAAGATTATGGGTTAGATTATTGAGAATTTTACTGAAAATGCATTTTATTATAAAAGAAATTCGCTGAAAAATTATATATGACTATGTTTATATACCTTTATTGTCTCATTTCTAATTAATCCCAATATTAGTTTTCTTCAAGAGATGTTGTTCAAGAATAATGCTTATAAGAATATCTGCGCTTGAACATTTACTTTGATAAATTTTGATGAAAAAAAAGAAAAAGTGATGATTTAAGTAGAACATGAAATAAATAAAATAACAACAAAAAATCACAATCTTGTACCTTTGGGTATTTCTCAGGAACGATAAACTTTTTCTATAACATTATTTAAGAAGTTATATGACAGATGTTTGAATGGACAACTTTCCCCTGTAAACACTTTAAGGAAGCTCAAACAATATATTATGAAACAAACTAATTGACCAAGCATATATAAAACAATTATTCCATAAATAACTATTAAAATCAAAATTCCTAAAGAATAAATCAACCAAATAGCTATTATGTAAAAGAGTATATACATGTTCATGATTTATCGAAACACCACCACATATTTGTATAACATGGATAGTGATGTTATATTTGTTAAAACTGCATATGAAGCAAGCAATGGGAAGAAAGTTCTTCAAGTAGCAAATTGAAATTGTGGAACAAATACTACCCTTTAGTGGAAACTACAATGTTTAGTCTTCTATGTGGGTTTTAATTAATTGAAAAAACCGGTTATTATCTTTATTACGGAAAATAAATGTGTTACCTTTTCGATACTAATATCTTGGCCTTTTTAAATATAGTTATTGAAGAAAATAGTAGGAAAAAAATCTAAAAGAACCACAAAAAAGATACATACAATTGTTGGTCATGTGTCACATCACCTTCTCCATATCCAACTTTATTTATAAAAGTATACATATGTATATATATATATATATATATATATATATTACTAGAAGTGGGAAGCAAAAAAGTTAAAAGTTGGATAACTGAATATATGTTACGTAATTCATAATTTAAGTTATTCCAAATTACCCCTTCATAATAAGTGAACATAATATTTCTGTATATATTTTTTTTGATAAATATATAATAATAGTGGTTAATAGAATATATACTATATTTTGATTAATGTTTATATTTATATTTTTATCCGTAAATGGTATGACTTTAAATGGGCATTTTAGTAATCGAACTTTTAACTTTTTTGCTTCACACTTTTAGTAGAATATTATTATTTGACAGTTCTATTCTTGGAATAATTTCCTTGTTTTATATATGTTGTATGCTTTTTCGGTTGTTTGGGTTAATCAAGCACAAGTTGGATCGTTCCAGTTAGTTTTAAAGAAAATGAAAGATTTCAGGAGGTGAAATTTAAGATTCTTTTGAGCGTCTTTGAGTAATTACCTTTTAATCTAACACTAGATATCTTTGACTGATATTTTGGAAGGTGAAATTTAAGACTCTTTTAAGGGTAAAATTGACGCAACATCTTTATTGCTCTATACTAGGAGGTGTCTTAAAGTGTTCATTTTTGGTTAATATAGAACAAAAGTTCTTCAAGTGTTACTAAAGGTACTAAATTTTGTACCTATTATGCAAACAAAAGGACCATTTTATAGAAAAGAATTCTATAATATATATCTAGGCATCACCCTACTAGAACATTGAAACCCTACGTCCTCTCAAATAGGTTAGATTTTCTTTAAAATAAATGGTATCTAAAACCTCCCATCGACACAAAAAGTAGAGGAAACACACTAGCAATGCTTCTTCTTCGGTTCAAGATCCAAAATTTAGATCCATCCTTCTACCAATAGAGCGAAATATTCTAAAGGCTTCCGATGAAACCCCTCTTGCATTTCGGGTGTGTTTAAGAAAGAATTGGTTTTTGGATCTGGAAATTGCAATGGTTTATTTTTTAAAGGAAGAAGTTGAAGTGGTTGTGGTTGGAGCTTGTCCATAAAGTATAGCTGCTTAAGCTTGTTTGAACAAATTGGGCATACGCCCAATTTGGTTAAACATGCCTAAACATTTATACCTGGTCGACCAGCTCCAACCACAACAACTTCAACTTCTTACTTTTCAAAATTAACCAAAATTAATTTAGTCACTACTTCAGAATTTCAACATCAAACCAAAATTCCAAAATTGTGTTGAATTAGCATTATTCAATAATAAAGAGACGAAATAAAATAATTCTAAACGTAGCTCAGATGAGTTTAATGTGCGTTGCTAGTGGCTGCCATCCCTAGAGGTTATGAAAGAGGTCGAGGAAGACTTCGGAAACAACCTAGCTTTGTGATACACAGTTCTACACCTTGATGAACCACAACGATCAGGGAAAACAAGTCAGCCCGACACTACCCACCAATGTTAACATCACCCATGACGTTAGCACCTTCTACGGAGATGATAAATCCTTCAGGAGGGTACAACTAAACTCCATTTTTCTAGCTAAATTGATTAATAGTGATTGCAACCCAGGCTTGAAGAGCAAAGGAGTCAATGGATCAGTGGTACCCGTATCAGCAACAAGAGGATCTTAATCTCAACCTGCTAACAACATTCTAGGTGTTGGGGTTAATGATCCTCAAAAAGATGCTATTTGGATCTCCTTATTAACTAATAATAGAGCAGCAACCAGTATTTTGGTTCTCAAGTATATCCCTCTAGAAATTCTGAACGGGTAACTAGTGGTACAACTAATCCAAGAGGTGGTTGATAGAGAAGTAACCAAGTGGAAACCAGCTCTAGTTGCCCATTTTATTGGAGAAACACCAGGGTATAATGCTATTAAGAGATACATTGGAAAATTCTGGGCATGTGCTGCGGAATAAGAGCTTTACTACCATGAAAATGGATACTAGGTAATCAGATTCCAATCCACTGAAGATTGGAATGAGGTACTCTTTTATGGTCCATAAACAATGAATAATAAGCATGTTAGTATGAAAGTACTCTTTTTTTTTCCATACACAATGAATAATTAGCATGTTATTATGAAACCTAAGACTTAGGATTCTGATTTCAGCGAAAAGTTTCCTACATTGATTCCCTTATGGATTAAATTTCCAAATTCTCCAATATCATGTTGGGGGAGAGAATAATTAAGTAGAATAGGAAGTGTTGTGGGGATTCCTATTTTGGCTGATGAGTTCAAAACAAAACAACTAGAATCTCATTCGCAAGGATGCTGATAGAAGTGAATATCACTAAACCCTTGCCAGAGAGGTAATAGTTTTGGATCCTAACGATAATCAATTTGAGCATCAAGTAGTGTATGAACGGCGGCCTAACTTCTGTACTGTATACTTTGTTGTTGGATACTCCTTCCATACACTGGATATAAAAGCTCTAGCAGCAAAATAATGAAAGAGACCTGAGTCGAGGAAGATTGAGCAAAACTGGAAGACTAAAGGTGTCATTCCCTCTGAGATCATCACAAAAGATTAAAATGAGGTCACTAGCACATATGCTCAACACTCCAAACTTCTTGTGGAAGAATAAATATTGTAGGTGGTAGCTCTCATCCTCCTCAAGGAACTTTGATAGATCAGAGTGGTACTAACATTCATCCACGTAAACAAATTCAGGAAGCACTATAAACATGTCTAGTGTATGATCTGATTAAGTTTCCAACATTAAGCAATATACCACAAGAAAGGGGAATAGTAGTGATCAGAGAGATACCTGTGGCAACAACAAACACACTCCTGATAGAGGAGACCTTACTAAATACCCACAATGAATAGGATGATATGGAATGTGTGAGGTATTAATAAATGGCACAATCAAAAGGAGTTGAAGCATTATTTTAAGAATAATCATACTAATCTTGGGTGATTGGTGGAAACTAGAGTTAAAGAACATGACTCAATGAATGAAGCTAATCATATCATTTCTAACTGGAACACCCTACATAAATATCAAGATGTAGTTAATAGTAAGATTTAGATAGTTTGGGATCTAAATTGTTACACGAGTACTCACATATGCTCTACTTCCCAAATTATACTTTGTCACATTACTACCACTACTAGTGATCTTAGGTGTCTCTTTTAATGTCGTGTATGGATTCAACACTATAGAAAAGAGAAAATCGTTTTGGGATAAGTTAATAGAGATTAGCGAAGTTGTCTCACAACCATCGATAAAAGCAGGTGATTCTAATGGTATACTTCACTAGAATGATAGAATATATGGGGCTCTTGGCACATGTGTAGAGATCAGAGATTTCACTAAGTGCATCCAAGATATACAGATGCATGAACTACCTTGGAGCCAAGATTATTATACATGGAGCAATAAACAACTAGGAACAAATAGAATATGTAGCAGAATTTATAAGGTATTTAGGAATTGAGATTTGATGATCCAATGGGGACATGTATTTACTACGTATGATCTTCCTAATACCTCTAATCATTCTCCCATCCTACTCACAGTTGAAAGGGTTATATCGACGGCCAAAACTTCCTTTATATTCTTTAATATTTGGGGTGATCATTAAACATTTGATAATATTATAGCATCAGTGTAGAATAAATAGAATCCAAAAGGGAAGATGGCAAAAGTGTGGAAAAAACTCAAAGCTCTAAAGCCTGTGCTTAAGCGAACTGAATAAGGAAGAATTCTTGAATATTGCAGAAAAGATCACCAAAGCCAGAATAGATATTTCCTAGGTCCGAAGCCAGAATGTGTATTGCCCAGGTCCAAAGCTCGATAGTTTCAAAATGGTCAGATGATATACTACATAAAGAAAAATAATATTTGCAGGACATTGAAAGATGGAGTAATATAGATGAAAGTGCCCTAAGACAGAAATCAAGATCCAACTAGATAAAGCTAGGAGATCCCGACAATAAATATTTTTATGCAGTGATGAAGTAGAGGAATGCCACGAAACAAATACATGATCTTTAATTTATCCCAATGATTAAACTGACAGATCCGGACAACTGAAAAAAGTAGGTTATGGACTTCTATAAAGGACTTATGGGAACAGCAAAACTAATTATTCCTGGTGTCAACATAAAGGCAATGTAAAAGGGTCCCATTGTTTCTCATGCTCAAGGAGTGAAGTTTTGAAAAAATGTCACTTAAAAGGAAGTATATGAAGCACTAAAAGCAATAATAGATGATAAAGCTCCTTGAGTAGATTGATACAATGCATATTTATTTTAAAACATCATGGAGAACAATTAAATAAGATATTTTTGATGCAGTAATAGATTTTTTTTCAATCAAGTAAAATATATAGACCTATTAATTGTACTATGATAAGCTTGATTCCCAAGATTGCTGCACAAAATAACATCAAAGATTATCGGTCAATTGTTTGCAGCTCTACCATTTACAAGATAGTTGCCAAGATTATTTCTACAAGGTTTGAGGAAGTTATGCCTACCATATTACGTGAAGCACAATCTGAATTTGATCCTACTATGAAAATAGCTGACAAAATAATTCTTGCCAATGAACTAGTGAGAGCCTATGCTAGAAAGCTTATCTCACCAGTTTTCACGATCAAAATTGATCTGCATAAAGCATATGATTCTGTAGAATGGAGCTATATGAAACAGATGCTGGAAGGATTTTGCTTTCCTACTAGATTCATTCAGTGTATTTTAGAGTGTGTGTGAAAATTGTTCACTATTCAATCATAGTAAATGGTGAGCCTACTGAACCATTTTATGCTGCTAAGAGAGTTAGATAAGGAGACGCTATCTCTCCCTATTTTTTTGCTATTGCTACGGAGTATTTGACCGGATGTCTAGGTAATTTCAAAGCAAATAGACAGAAAAAGTATCATCCCAAGTGCTCCAAATTTTGTATTACTCACCTATGTACTGCAGATGATCTTTTATTGTATGCAAGAGGTGATCTGTAACACCCCGTATGCTAGAAAGAGCATATTGCATAAAATCAGAAGTTTCAAGTGCTACTAACGGGGACCACCCACGGGCCGTAAGTGGGGCCCATGGTTCGCCACCTGCAACCCTTCCCCTAAAACCCAGAAAAAATCCCAGCCAAGGGTCGGCCTACGCTAGGACCCATGGATCGTATGTGGGACCACGGTCCGTTGTCCAGGGCCGTGGTTCAGACCCTCAACTTTCAAATCTCTGAAGCCAAACGACGGCTGACCAGGACGGACAATCATTCCATCCACAGTCCGTCAGTCAGGTAAATTGGTTGGCCCCGACAACTTTTAAGTCAGGGTCGTTTTGGTCTTTTTCCTATGTGTTGGACAACTAAACTACGTCGTTTAACCCAAAAACTACGTCATTTGGTCAATTTTAGCCTAGTAACTTAATTGGACTTTACCCAACTCAACTCATTCTCTAAAATTTATCCAAGTTGAATGAAAAAAAGGAGAAAGAGTCGACCAACTCTCTCCAAGAACGCATCAAGGTTTCCTCCAGTTCTAGCCCCGAAATCAAAAGATTTCTCCGTGAAATATCTCACCAAGTATGTGGGATTTCACTGGTGGATTCCTTTCATCCACTAGGTCCCTAGATTTCAGTCAGAATCTTGATTCCCTAAATATTGCTTAGACCTAGGGTTTCTAGAACATTAGATAATTGTTGTGTTTTAACTCTTAGAATACTCCAAATCAGAATATTATAATTTCATAACGTTGTTGCTTAGTTTCTTGCATGAAATTTAGAATCTTAGGGGTGTAGATTCGTTTAGTTCATGAATTACACTTGCTAGGTCAGTTTTCACATATATACATGCTCGAGTTAAGAAAGTTTGATTATCAGTACATTAATGTTGCATTTTCAGTTAGCATTTCAGAATATCGAGCTATCCAGTTTATTTTCAGTTATGTTGTATTGTATACATTCTAGTTGGGAGTAGGCTTAATACCGAGTGGACTAAGGGTCAGTCACCCTCATAGTCCAAGAACTATGTTCCCCCGTAGAATAAGTCAACTTTGTGTGCAATATATTTAGTGATCACACTAGTCATGCCTTTATACCCTTGGCAAGGTATATTGGGTCCTTTCGATTGTGCATAAACATCGGACTCCACGGATAGCTCTTGTGGTTTTATGTTTATTAATAGTAGCTCCCATATTCAGACTCTAGTGCATTGACCAGGTTACCAGTTATAGTTGAGTATTCAGTCTCAACATGATATATATTTGGTCATTTCACTTAGTTAGCTTACTATTCAGTATGTTTCAATATTTACATTTAGTTCAGATTATATCATTGCTCTTATTGCTTTGTTCAGTTATGTATATGTTGTTCCGCTTTATTCTATCTTGCATGATCAGTACCTTTCAAGTACTGACACATACACTATGCTACATGTTCTCGTGATGTAGGTATATTTCCTCAGCATTCAGATCACACATATATTGGTTCCCGATCTCCAGTTCAACAATATCAGTAGTGAGTCCTCATTCTTTGAGGACGATTGCCATGTTTTCTATTTAGTCTTTCCTATTTAGTTTATGTTTTTCTAGAGATAGCTGGGGCATGTCCCAACATCTCTAGTCAGTTAGAGGCTTATTTAAACATAGTTAGATTCAGTTTTAGCTTGGAGTTTGATATTTTAGTTGTCATTAAACTCAGTGTTTATATATTCAGATAGTATTGGGTACTCCCCATTTCAGTTTCTATCATGTTTTAAGCTTCCACACGATATTTTTTATTTCAGTTTTTCTTAGTATGCTTATGATATGCCAGCACGGTTATCTTGGGGTCACTCATGATCCGAAGTCCCGTGTTTATATCAAGGGGGTAGCCTCGGGGAGTGATAAACTTGGTATCAGAGTTCTAGGTTTAAGATTCCTAGGATATCTGGAAAGCCGCACTAAGTAGAGTCCCTCTTATGAGTGTGAAGCGTGCCACAATTATGAGGGGGAGGCTACGAAGTGTTTTAGGAAAGATAATTCACTTTTTTGTTATTCTTATCGTGTGTGGGTATGATCTCCTTTCTAACTTGACGTTATGCATTTTCAGATCACTCCTCCTCATAGAGCTTACGCGAGAAATGGTAATGCCCGCAACGGTAACGCAGTTCCTCCATTCCTAAATCATGAAGTTTCAAACGCTGAGCTTCAAAATGCCATTAAACTTTTGGCCCAGAGTGTAGCCAACCAGAACAATCAGCACGTTCCAGTTC
Organism: Solanum tacnaense; assembly: GCA_029582525.1. Classification (NCBI taxonomy): domain Eukaryota; kingdom Viridiplantae; phylum Streptophyta; class Magnoliopsida; order Solanales; family Solanaceae; genus Solanum; species Solanum tacnaense. The sequence continues at coordinate 22,559 of JAJOOD010074617.1, forward strand.
CTGCAAATGCTAGTGGTGGATCAGTGGCAGCTAGGGTCCGTGATTTTGTTAGGATGAATCCACCTGAGTTTCTAGGGTCGCAAGTTGGTGAGGATCCCCAGAACTTTATTGATGAGGTGAAGAAGATCTTGGAGTGATGAAAGTAACTGGAAACGATAGGGTAGGGTTAGCGTCCTACAAGCTAAATGATGTAGCTCACATATGGTTTACGCAATGGAAAGAAAATAGGGGTGACAATGCAGCTTTTGTGACTTGGGAGTGTTTTATCGGAGCTAGTCTGGACAGGTTCTTTCAAAGAGAGTTGAGATAGACAAAAGCTCAGGAGTTCATGAATTTGAGGCAAGGGTCTATGTCGGTCCAAGAGTATCGACTTAAGTTCACCCAGCTCTCCAGGTATGTTCGACATATGGTACAAATGAGTAATTTCCTATTTAGGGTATCTGACTTTGTGATAATGAAGTGCCGAAATGTTATGTTGCTGGAAGATATGAACATCTCTAGGCTCATGACCTATGCTCAGCAGGTTGACGGAGATAAGCTTAGGGAACGTGCTAAAGATAAGAAGAAAGCTAGGAAAGGCAACTATGAGTACTCTCAACAAAAATCGGGTGGTGGAAATCGCTCGCAGCTTCAACAAATGTCTTCAGCCCTAACACCTTTATCAGCTAGTGCTCCGTCCCCTAGATTTCGACAGGATCAGAAAGGTAGGGCATCATGCTCTAAGACTCAGGGGAGTGTTTCAGTTACTAGGGCCTACCCATCTTGTCCAAAGTGTGGTAAGAACCATCCGGGCAAGTGTCTTGCAGGAAAGGATGGATGTTTTGGGGGTGGTCAGACTGGTCACAGATTGAGGGATTGCCCTTCTTCTAAACAAGAACAAGGAGGTAACAATGGTAAGGCTCAGTATAGAACTTCAGCAGCACCAGCAGGTTGCCCGATTCAGTAGGGTACTAAATCTGGTACAAGTGTCGATCAACACCAGAACAGGTTGTATGTGTAACACCCCGGAAACTAGTGAGCTAAACTAGGGAGTTCTAGAGCCTTGTGTTAGGATTTTAGAGTTTGATATCAGGGTTAAAATTGTAACAATGACTTCCCGTACTTAAAATGAGGGTTTTAGGGTTAAGGAGTCAAGGTACAACCCCCCAATGACCACCCAAGGGGTCCTTGAGGAGGACCCCAAAACAGCCCCAAAAGTTGTCAAAAAGAAGCCTCCCACGAAGGGCATCTACGGCCAGTAGATGGAACCACCCCCCCGTGGAAGGGGTCGTGGGTCAAGGCCAAAGTTTCCCCTGCATGTTGAGCTGTAGACCTCCACTTATGAATGTGTAGCACGGTCAGTAGACCCACCCACGGTCCGTGGGTGAAGGTCTCGTGGGTGGAGGCAGATTTTTAGTTTTTAGTTTTAAGTAGGGGACTTGGGGGTTAATACCTTATTAGTTAGGGGTTAGGTGGGGACAATTAATTAGTTAATAAACCACCTATATACAAATAATAGACCCCTTATTAATTCATTCCAAATCATTCTCTCAACTCACCAAAAAAAAGAAACCCAAATATTTATCTCTCTAAAACTCCATAGAACAAGAAGAACAAGGTCAAGTCTAGGGTTGAAGGGGCTGCCTTTTCTACTCAATTTAGTGGAGGATCTTCTATAAGGTATGTGAGCTTATTCATCTATGGGTTCTTATACCCATAGAGCCTCCTTAGATTTCCCCCAATTGTGAAGACAAAACCCAAATCTAGCGAGGGTTTCTTCCTACATTGTGGGTAGTGGTGAAGTACGATTCCAATCAAGTGGATAATACATAATTTTGATTGATTTAGAATTGAATTATGATATTATGATGAATTTATGTGATTTCCATGGTTAACCCTAGCCTAATTATAAATGTGATATTTTGTGCGTTTATGCCATGAAAGGTGAAAGTGAAGAATTAGAGTTTATCTTCTAAAATTTATAATGTCTATATTTATTGTTAAAGATTAAAATCAAGTAGACATGAATTGAATTATATTGTCGTGTACATTTGGGGTTTTGACTTGTAATGCTTGAATTTGAATCTTTTTAATGAGTTATGACTAGATTCACTTGATAATAAAGAATGTGATTAGAATGCCTTGAAATCTAGGTTTAATTGTTAATTGTGAGAAGTAAAGCTTTGAGAGTAAGGCTTGTAGTCATGAATGTTGAATCATGAAGTCTTTGAGAGTAAAGCTAATGTGATGAATAGAAGTCTAATATGTAAAATTGCGGTGAAAGACCTATACTCACCTAACCTACCTTATAAGTGCTTGAAAGTATGAAGTGATAGAGTCACTTGAACATAGATTGATTGTCAAAGACATCCTTCCATGAGACATTAGTATTAAGCAAGGCTTAACAGTAAATCTTAGGGTGTATGCTTATCCTCAAGTGGATATTGGCAATGAGATGGAGTGTCACACAAGATAGGGTCCGGGCTCCAAGTTGAAAGGTGTACCACACTTAGTTGAAAAATGTAATGGCCTTCTCGATAAATAAAAAAATGCAATGGCCCTCTCGGCAAATGAAAAATGCAATGGCCTTCTCGATAAATAAAAAGAATAAAAATGCAATGGCCTTCTCGGCAAATGAAAAATGCAATGGCCCTCTCGGCAAATAAAAAATGCAATGGCCCTCTCGGCAACTAAAAATACTATGAAAAATGCAAATGATGGATGACCGAATGATTTTCCACTATAACGAGGTGGATGGCTCGATGATTGTCCAACTGTAACGAGGTGGATGGCTCGATGATTGTCCAACTGTAACGAGGTGGATGACTCAATAATTGTCCACTGTAACGGGGTGGATGGCTCGTGTGTCTTGAAAATGTCATCATCTTGATGCTTTCATTTGTCTTTGTATTCGAAAAGGAAGGGTTAGTAGACACAATGTCGCTTTAGCTAGCGACTTAGTCAAGAAACCTTGAGATTTTTTTTAAAAAAGAGAATGTGTACAAAATGCCTGATCAGTTTGACACATATGAGCAATCAACATTTTGCTCTTGACCATTTTATGTTTATTGCGACTCATGTCTTATTGGGGATTTGTACTAGGAGCTGCTGGCTCACCATGACAATGCTGGAGATTTTCAAGTTGACTTTAAACTTCAAGCGATGATGGATCATTTGAAGTTGACTATCGAGCTTCTGACAATACTTGTTGGAATTTTTGAGGTCTTCCTCAAAATTTCTGTCCCAGTTAGAAATTTTGGCAAATCTCAAAATGATCTCGAATATGATTTGCTGGAGATAGCACCTTTATTATGAATTTTTGAGAATATCTCAAAAATTCTGTCCCAATTTTTATTACAAGGTGAAAATAAAATCACACTGGGTATATGACCGAGCCATCGTGGCACCTACATATCCTGTTGAGCCAGCAATCAGGTCAAATGTAGTTCCAATCTTGTAAATGATGAATACTGTAAAGAATCTGAGATAAGATCGTCAGTAGAAAATGTACAATACGAAGATGATGAAATAGGAAAATAATATTCCCTGCGCTATTCAAAGCTTAAAGACAAGATAGATCACATTTTTTGGACGGACAATCCAATAAAGTAAAATATGTGTCTCACACTGACAAGATTCCTAATGACTCTTTTTACAACGAACAAACCAAAAAGAAAAGACAAATTCTCTTCTTTTTTTCTTTAATGGAAAGAATTTAAAAAAAATGCTTTGAAAAATCTTAAAGAGTAGGTGCTTGCTCACCCTTTTTTTTGTTTTTTTTTTTGTTGAAGAATAAATAATGTTATGAGAAAGTCAAATCTTGACTACAATTGGTACCAACAGTTAGGATTGTAGGATTTGTTTTTTTTTTTTTTTAACGAAGATTGAATTCAAGGTAACTCCTACAGCTTCAAGTGGTACCTCAAACAGACTTAAGTATCAACAAGATTTATTCACCTTGCTTCAAACAAAGGTTTTGAATTGTACCAATCTACATATTTCAAGTGCCCTCACAAAAAGAAATGTCATATTTCACACATATTTGAAGCGTTTGATTTGAGGACATATTTCACAGTGCACTCACACTCGCAAGAATGTTCAACGCATGCAACTGTGATACCATATGCTTGGGCCTTATGTAAATCTCCCCTAATGTGAGAACATTTGGAATGAGATCATGTAGGACTTGTTATTAGCTTGTAATGTAGGCTTAGGGACGGGTAGGATATATATCTAGGATAAGAGTGACTTAATTTCTTCTTGAGCGTCACAGTGAATTTGGGCTTTCGATGATTGATACACCTTTTGGCGTCTAATCCTCTTCATTGTCCCTCCTTTTTCCGACTTTTTTTGAATTCTAATTTATTGAAGTCTTTTTTTTTTCACCCCTTTGTCTCGACTTCTTTTGAGTCTTCATTTCTAGGAGCTTTTCTTTTATTTCATTCCTTTCTTTTGAATTTCTCTCCTCTTTGTTGGAGTATTTTCCTTCTCTTCTTTCACTGACCTTGTATGAGTATTTTTGTCTTTCTTTATTTCTTTCAACCTATTTTCTTTCTTTTTTTTGTTCTTTCTCTAGAAGTCGTTTTCGCTTCCTTGACTTTGGGAGACTTCATATCTTTGTCTTTTGCAACTTCAAACTTGGATCTTCTCTTGTAATTTGCACATATTTGGCGCACTCAAGAATGTTGGGCCAAGACAGGGATAGTGCATGCAAGCACTCAGAAGGGTAATGGCTAAGATATGATTGTCCAAAGAAAGGCTTCAGGCTCAAAGTGGGGAAAACAAGGGATTAATGTCATTTGGTAGGCTTTGAAGGCACAATCGGGTCAAAGAAGGCCTACGATCCTTTCCCAAACCAAATATAACTCAGGATTTCGCCTAGATAAACATTCAAGCCAAGTTCTAGATCAACAGTGTGATGCAATTGAATTTTGATCTAAAAGCTCACTACACAATGCACATGAAATCATGAGGTTGGTTTTATTCTTATCTTGAATGCATGCAAGAGAATTTTCAAGCATCACAAAAGTAGAAATGAGAGGTACCAAAAGAGTCTATAGTTACCACAAAGTCAGTCTCCTCCATCATACCAAATATATTTACATGCATACTCCTAACTGCATTGGTCCCAACTGAGTTGAAGACTTAACTCTTACGATATATACACAATTTTTTTTGAAAGAATGAATACAGAACCCAAAAAGGGTTGCCTACGTATCTCATTGATATGAGAATCAAGTGTGCGTAGTTCATGCAGATATGCCTTTGAAAATATGCACGAACTAATTTTACTTTCATTTTTTTTTTTTTTTAAAACTTGAAAAAAAAATACCAAACCCAAAAAGGGCTGCCTACCTATCTCACTGAGATGAAAATCAAGTTCGCGTAGTTCATGCATATATGACTTTGAAAATATGCACAAGCTATTTTACTTTTTATTTTTGAAATTTGAAAAAATGGATACCGAACCCAAGAAGGGTTGCCTACGTATCTCACCGAGATGAGAATCAAGTTCGCGTAGTTCGTTAAGATATTTCTTAAAAATAATTTAAAGATTTAAACAAACTCGGAGTGATTCTTCATAAGTGTAGAGACCCTGACATCTATAGTCGGGAAGCGTCTTCTGACTGTTTGCACTAAATGTTGTGCATCCTCTTAACTATCGATCTTTGTATCCGTCTGTTAAATGTGGTCTGTCATTTTTTTTATGATAACCATTTGTTGTTATATTTCTTTTTTGGATGTTTCTTGAAACTGTGTCTTCTTTCAATTATCCACGAGAATCACTAACTGATATAACCATCCCCGACTGTTGTCGGGGACAGTTTTCCTGAAAAAATATGAGAAATGTGTGAAAGTAGGGCCATCATGCAAAATAAATAAAAATAAGTGAGTGCAACCTCATAGTCAAAGACTTCCCTGATTTATCTCTTTGACTTGATATTAATGTCTTGTGAAATACAAAAACTCGAATTTCGTGAATCCTTTGTCCCTTGCAACTTCAGATGAACAATGATTTCCAAATTATGACATAAATCAACCTCTCGCTTAAAAAGAAGAAAAACTCAAAAGGTAAAAGTGTTAGTTCGTGTCCATAATGAATAATATAAAATATCACACAACGAATTAATTAAACACAAAAGCACTAATTTGATTGAAGACGAACTCAATTATGTCAAATAACACACAGATAACTATTGCGCGTCCTATACAAATATGTGACCCTTTTATGCCAAGGGTAGGCCTATCGATCTGAAGGATGTATTACGCCATTTGACAACATTTTATTGTCCTCCAATACACTTAGTACGAATTTTATGAATAAATCAAATATTACTACAAAATAAGGAAAAAAGGATACAAATGATCAGTCCCGTGCATGAGTACCACACTATACTAAGCCTTTGTAGAAGATACTTCTTCTTGAGCTTCTTGTCATCTCTGAATGCAAACATCTTTTGGATGAAATAGGAGTTTGTAAAGTTCCTTCTTTGACTAGATCAACCTATTAAAATAAACCTCTAACCCCGATGGACAATGATATATCAAACGACGTATACATCCTTCAATTTAAACACACAATTATGATCGTCCATTTAGGCTGAAGGCCATTTTGGACTCAAGATAGACTTTCTAATGGGCCCAACACGCCTGGGGTATTGGGTTATCTTAGATTAATGCGCTAAATTAGAGTTTGGGCTTCGCTCTACGCTAGTTTACTAAGAGTGGTTGTTGAATGATCGGTAACCCAAGTGGACAACTTAGGCTGGAACTCACGACAACCATTGAACGCATAACGAACCAATAAATTGGCGATCATTCCGAAAAAGGGTTGAGTATAAAAAAGTTCGACTGCGGTTTCGCAAAACCGTTCTTTAGTATACTATACATACATGTCGAAAAATGTCATGAATGCAATGACAATTTATATACAGTTTAAACAAATAATGAATACATAACAAGTATAATATACAAATAATCAATAAAATATACAAGATATAATGAATAACACAATAAAAGAATAATTCCTCAATTTGAAAAAAATGAATTCATAATGGTTAGAACCTCTATATCCCCAGCAGAGTCGCCATTCTGTTTACATCCCTACTCTATTCAAATAAGGCGAAACGTCGTGGTGACTAAAAAAATAAACAATTGATTCAATTTTAAAAGAATTTTAAGAAAATAAGAATTTTAAAAGAGTCGCCACCTAATTTTAGGTAAACTAGGAAACCAATTAAAAATGTCTACGAAACCATAAGATTCTAGGTAATGGGTTCAAGTTATTTCGAGGGGAAGATGTTAGGCATCCTTCGAAATCCACAACTGTGGATCCTGACTGAATTCATTTTTTTCAAATTGAGGAGGATGTAAAAATATTATACAAATATAATAAACATGCAATATACACAATTAATAAAGTAAACAAGTAATATGAGAAACGACCTAACATTTGTCTATCGTCAACAATATACATAATAATGAATATAACATTCGAACTTTATTCGAATGACTTCGATGAGAAGCGACTTCGGGATACCTGTAAACACACTTAGTAAAAGTGTTAGTACTAAATAAATATGACAAAAAATAAATGAATTAAACAATAATTTAAAAATAAACATCTGTCTTATTAACATGAGAGGCCTTAGAAATCGACGGTAATTTCTTCATCGGCCAATTTTAACAAACAGTATGTATAAACTTCAATTAAATTTCCGTCTTTTACTATGTGGAGGCCTCCAAAACCGACAAAGAGATTTTCTCATAGGCCATTTTTAACAAATAAAATATATAAACTTAAACTAAAATTCCGTCTTTTAAAATGACAAGGCCTCCAAAACAGACAGAGAGATTTTCTCATTGGCCATTTTTAACAAATAAAATATATAAACTTAAACTAAAATTCAGTCTTTTAAAATGGGAAGGCCTCCAAAACCGACGGAGAGATTTTCTCATTGGCCATTTTAACTCAATATGAAATTGGTAAAGAAAATGTAAAGCATTCGAAAATCAACCTAACTTAGTGGCCTTCACATAAGAAAAACAATCAATCATGCAAATCATAACATCTAAATGAAGAAACAAACCAACTAGTGTATACATGAGGTAAAATGAAATTCATGAACTAAATTGTGAAAAATAAACTAATTAATAGCAAAATCTTAAATAATCAATAAATAACCTAAAATTCCTAGCTTAAACGTATCAAGGAACAAATAAAAATCACATCAACAAACAATTTTCTAATAGAAAACTTAGAATGAATAAAATAATAAATAATAGGGCGACATTCATAGATTTTGTTAGAAATAAATATGACAAATTAGATAATAAATTAATTTTAATATAACCACATTAACAGAAGAAATCAAAAATGAAAAAAAAGATAAACAGTAATAAAACAAACTATACAAAACATTAACAACATATAATAATAAAACAAGAAAACATTTGCTAACTAAAATTTTCAGTTGCATAACATACCAAAATAAAATAAAATAAGAACGAACATCACTAGAGAAGATATCTTCCGACCAGATTTGTGGAATGAGTTAATATTGACATATAAACACAAATAAACCAAAAATATAATAAAGGAAAGAGGAGCAGTTGAGTACAGTGATACCATAATGAACAAACTAAATTAATCTAAGGAAAAATATAAAGATTCAGCAACCAAACATATTTGAACCATAACAAATTAAAGCAGCCACCAACACAAAATGACAAATCATAATAAAAAGGATGACAAACAAAAATAAAATAAAATGGATAACACATTTAGAACAATATAACAGTGAGAAATAGAACAAAAGCAAGAGAGACATGGTTAAGAGAAACAAACAGTGAGATTTTGAATAGTTGTTTAGTTGTTGTTCACTGGAGATGGAGCCACGCCGAAATTAGTTGATTTTCGACCAGATCTGGTTATTCTATGGGTTTGCCGGAGCTCAAAGATTCTGGTTCGCTGGAAAAGATGGGGAACAGAGATGGGGTTGTGTTCTTCGTTTGGAGCTCCGAGCTCTAACTTGACGGAGCTTTAAGCTCAGTGATGACCTGCAAAAAAATGGACAGAAAATTGAAAAGGGGGCAAAGGGGAAGGGGAAAAACGTTGGTGGTCTCTGATGGTGGTTTTCGGTGGTTTGGAGGTGCTGTTAGCTTCTCCGGCGTTGTGAGTTCGCCGGAGAAGACGATGAGGGTGAGAGGAGAAGCTGGACAACGGGGGTTTGGGGTTGGTTTGGTGGTTGTTGTTGAGCTGTTTTCGGTAGGTTTGAGCTTGTTTGGTGGCAGAGATCTTGAAGTGTTGGACTGAAGTCGGAGAAAATAGAACGAAGAACAAAGCAAAAAATGAATGGGTTTGGGGTTGACGGAGCTTGGCCGGAATCCGGGGTGGTGGCTGCAAGGGAATGAATAGTAAAACCTATTTAAAAATTTACAACCCTATTCTAAAAAATAAAATCACCACCCCCATATTTTAACCTAACCAAAACTTATATAAGAAATAATTTTTAAATGGGCTAAATTGTGGACTTGGAATTGTGGCCCAAAATTATCGATCAAGTGAAATATGTATATTTTAATTAATTTCTAGACTGTGTAAAATATCAAAATAAATATTAACAAATGTAACAAATAAAATGAATATTAAAAAAATATAATGAACGTAACTAATGACATGTAAAAAATGCAATTTTAAGATTAACTGATAAAAGAAAAATCCTAAATTTTGATAAATAAGGATAGTTATCGATAATCTTATTTAAAATTATAAAAAAAATTATTTTGAACTATTAAATAAATAAAACTTAAAAGTTACAATTTTTGAAAATGTTAGGCCAAAATTAGGTGTCAACAGGCAATGTTGAGAAAGCGGTTCCTCTCCAAGTTCCATACCAAGCTCCTCCTCAAGCTCCAATTGATCTTCTTGATATGTCAAATGCAGAGATTAGGTCGACTCTACAAATGTTGGCCCAAGCTTTGACTACTCAAGCCCAAACTGTGATGGCCTAGATCAATATGGAGATGGTAGCTCCGGTGAACTGAATAAGGGGGATTGCTTCTTCTAGAGTGATAGAGTTCTTGGAGATGAACCCTCCGAAGTTTTGTGGCTCCAAAATTGAGGAAGATCCTCAAGGTTTTATAGATAAGGTGCATAAGGTGCTTTCTGTCATGGGGGTGACTTTGATAGAGAAAGTGGAGCTAGCCGCTTATCAATTGAAAGATGTAGCACAAATATGGCATGAACAACGGAAAGACAATAGGCCGGTAGAAGAGGGCCCAATACACTGGGAAGGGTTCCTTGATAGGTTCTTTACCCTAGAGTTGAAGGAACTAAAGATGAAAGAGTTCATAAATTTTCAATAAGGTTGTTTGAGTGTGAAAGAGTATTCCCTTAAGTTCACCCACATATCCAAATATGCTCGAACCATGGTGGGGGATTCGAAGGCCAAGATGAATAAGTTTGTAATGGGAGTGTCCGACTTAGTGGTCAATGAATGTCGTTTGACAATGCTTATCCCAAGTATGAATATTTCATGTCTCATGGTGTATGCTCAACAAATTGGGGAACAAAAACATAAGAAAATGAATAGGGAGACAAAAAGGGCTAGGACCGGTGATGGGAACTTCTCCAATGCGACGTCCAATGAGCAAGGTAGATCTAAGTCTAAACAAAAGTATTCCGGCCAAGACTCTTCCAAAACTCCTAGGTTTAACCAAGAAAAGGGTAGTGGGTCTCTATTTCTTAAGCTTATTTTCACCAAGTATCGGAGGAACCAACATGGTAAATGCCTATCCGGCATGGAGGGTTGTTATGGGTGTGGAAAGGATGGGCACAAAATGAGAGATTGCCCGGTTCTTAAGGCTAAGAGAAGGGAGGATAAGAAAGTTGCCTCTAGTGGTTCGTATGAGAGTGCTCAAAAGAAGAATAGGTTTTGTGCTCTCCAATCTAGAGAAGATCAAGAGTGATCTCCTCATGTTGCTACCGGTATTTGTTATATCCTTTAGTAAATTCTGGATTTCTTGTCTGTTGTGACTTGTTAGGTTTGACCTTAAAGTTGTCTTTAGCATGAATGATGTTTAGAAGTGATTGTATAGGTTTACTCCCAAGGGGGAGATAGTATGCCTAAAAAGTAAGGTTATTTTGTGCTTATGCGTTGCCATGATCTCCTTATGTGCATGTTCATGAAAAAGTTTAGGTCTTGATATGAATGACTTATATGGATTGTCTTACCTCATGTTGTAGTGTATTTGAGTATAATTGCATATAGCCTTCATGAGATGGATTAATGAGCATTCATTAGTTTTGAGTTGAAAGATTCCTCCTTGAATAAATGCTTTTTGGAGAGTATATTACATTTAGGCTCCGTGATTGTATGTTGAGCATGTTTTAGTTAAGAGATGGTAGTTCCTCCTTGAAAATGAGTAAATATAGAGTTTTATGCATTTTGGGTTGTTAGAAGTAGTTCCTACTCCCTTGTATTGCATTGAACATGTTTTAGCTTGGGATTGAAGTTTTCTTCCTTTGTTTATGTGCATTTAAATGAGTTGCATGCATGATGGGCTGCTAGTCTAGAGTCATTTCCTTAAGAAGTGTTTAGAATCGCCATTCGAGGACGAATGATCCGAAGGGGGAAATATTGTAACATCCCAGAAACTAGTGAGCTAAATTAGAGAGTTCTAGAGCCTTGTGTTTGGATTTTAGAGTTTGATATCAGGTTAAAATCGTAACAATGACTTCCTGTACTTTAAATGAGGGTTTTAGGGTTAAGGCGTCAAGGTACGACCCACCAAGGACCACCCAAGGGGTCCTTGAGGAGGACCCAAAAACAGCCACAAAAGCTATCAAACAGCAGCCTCCCACGAAGGGCATCTACGGCCAGTAGATGGACCCACACCCCGTGGGAAGGGGTCTTGGGTCAAGGCCAAAGTTTCCCCTGAATTTTGAGCTGCAGACCTCCACCTACGAAGGTGCAATATGGTCAGTAGACCCACCCACAATCCCTCAATGGAGGTCTCGTGGGTGGAGGAAGATTTTTAGTTTTTAGTTTTAAGTTAGGGAGTTGGAGGTTAATTCCTTATTAGTTAGGGGTTAAGTGGGGACGGTTAATTTTTTATTAGAACACCTATATAATCCTAATAGACACCTAATTAAGTCATTCCAAATCATTCTCTCAAGTAACCAAAAAAAAGAAACCCAAATATTTCTCTCTCTAAAACTCCATAGAAGAAGAAGGTCAAGTCTAGGGTTGAAGGGGATGCCTTTTCTACTCAATTTCATGGAGGATATTCTATAAGGTAAGTTGGATTATTTATCTATGGGTTCTTCCACCCAAAGAGCCCCCTAGATTTCCCCCAATTGTGAAGACAAAACCAAATTCTAGTTAGGGTTTCTTCCTACACTGTGGGTAGTGGTGAAGTATGATTCCAATGAAGTAGATAATACTTAATTATGATTGATTTAGAATTAAATTATGATATTATGATGAATTTATGTGATTTCCATCGTTAACCCCAGCCTAATTGATAAAGGTGATATTTTGAGGGTTTATGCCATGATAGGTGAAAGTGAAGAATTAGAGTTTATCTTCTAAAGTTAATGTCTATATTGATTGTTAAAGATTAAGACCAAGTAGACATGAATTGAATTAGATTTTTGTGTACATTGGGGATCTTGACTTGTAAAGCTTGAAGTTGAACCTTTCTGATGAATTATGACTAGAATCACTTGATAATAAAAAATGTGATTAGACTGCTGATTAGAATGCCTTGAAATCTAGGTGTAATTGATGATTGTGAGAAGTAAAGATTTCAGAGTAAGGCTTGTAGTCATGAATATTGAATCTTTAGGTCGTTGAGAGTAAAGTTAATGTGATGAATAGAAGTCTAATAGATAGAATTATGGTGAAAGACCTATACTCACCAAACCTACCTTATTAGTGCTTGAAAGTATAAAGTGATAGAGTCACTTGAAGATGGATTCATTGTCAAAAACATCCTTCCATGAAACATGAGTGTTAAACAAGGCTTAACAGTAAATCTTGGGGTGTATGCTTGGCCTCTAGTGGATATGGACAATGAGATGGAGTGTCACACAAGGTAGCATTGAGGCTCCAAGTTGAAAGGAGGACCACACCTAGTTGATGTGAGGACTATCCAAGTTAAAGGGGGGACTCTTACATAGTAGAGTGTGGGTTTTTCCAAAGTTAGGTCTCATGAGATGGAAGCCTTCACATAGTTGAGTTAAAGTTTCTAGTAGCAATCTCCATATCCAATGAACTAAGACATGCTTGAAGAAGCATCTCATAGAGTTCAAAAGCATAAATTAACTAAGACTTACTTAAAGAAGTACATCATAGTGTTCAAAAGCATAAATGGACTTAGACATGCTTAAGGTACTATCTTATAGGGTCCATGTTAAAAATGAACATAGACATGCTTCAAGAAGTGTGTCATAGGTTTCAACCTAATAATGAACTGAGATGTGCTTAAGGGAGTACCTCATAGTGTTCTAAAGTCTAAAGAGAGGAACTAGGTTGCAAACCAATAAATATTAGTATGAGGACCTCAAAGTGGTACTTAACATGGATAGTATTATGGGATGCTATTCATGCATTGCACAAGTATGACTTAAGGTTATTCAAGAAAGTGTTCTTTTGAGTGATATATCTTGAGATAGGATTGAGCTATAGTTGCCTTCCTTGTTAGTATTGAATAAAGGTGAGAGATTCCCTTGATTATGAGAGCGAAGATAAAGGATGAGATCCTAAGGTGATTAGTGCGATGGCCTAAAATGGTACTTTGTGTGAGTAGGATTATGGGGTCTTAGTCATACATTGCACAAGTATGACTTGGAGCTACTTATGAGAGTCTAAAGCTTGACTAGTGATATTGACTATGTTAAAGATGACCAAAAAGGGATACATAGCTTGGATGGGATTATGGGGTCTTATTCATGCATTGCACACGTATTCTTTGAGGTGAATTGAGAGTGGTCTTATTATGATGTGAATGACTAAGAGTTTAATAATTCTTATATGATGCTTGTGTTGGAGACTTTGCTTATTATTATGTTATTGTCTCTTATGCTTATAATTGTTGTTCATGAAGTATTTCATATGATTATGGATTATGTCTTATGATTGACTAACCCTTATCTTATGCTCTTATGGTGTTATGTTAGCTAACATATTTAGTACATTTTTTACTAACACATATTTTGCCTACATTCTAATCAAATGTAGGGTTTGGAGACTTGAGTTCTATTCTTGGAAAGTAGGTTTCTAAGGAGCAAGGAGTTGAAGATTTGGTTAGTCCTCATAGCTTCAAGGACAAACCCAGTATTTACGTTATGTTTATTTCATGTTTTGAGACTATTGTATGGGATGTGTCCCAAGTGTTTTATTCAAAATTGTATTAGATGGTTTGAGACAAAGTTTAGAAAAGACTTCCGCTTGTTTTTAATAAAAGACTTCGATTGCATGGATAAAGTTTTTAAATATTTCGTACTTTTCTATTATCTTATATTCATGATATGCTAAAGGCTTGTATGAGGCTTTTCGGAGTCTTGCACGTCGTATCACATCTAGGGGGTACTCTTGTGTCGTGACAGTATGCTCTCCAGGCTCGCCAGGATCAAGAAAATTCTCCTAATGTGGTTATTGGTATGTTGCGAGTCCTTTTCTTAGATGTTTATGCTTTGTTAGATCTAGGGGCTACTCTTTCCTTTGTAAATCCGTAGATAGCAGTAAACTTTGATATCAGTCCATAAACTATCTCAGAACCCTTCTCAGTTTCTATTGCAGTTGGTCACCCAGTTATAGCTAGACGGGTATACAGAAATTGCCCTCTCACAGTCTCTCAGAAATTCACCTCAACAGACGTTATAGAGTTAGAAATAGTAGACTTTGATATTATTCTAGGCATGGATTGGTTACATTCATGTTATGCCTCTGTCGGTTGTAGAACTAGGATTGATCGTTTTAAGTTTCTAGACGAGCCAGTTTTAGAATGGAAGGGTAGTAGCTCAGTGCCTATGGGTCAATTCATTTCTTACCTTGAGGCTAGAAAGATGATCTCTAAGGGGTATCTCTATCATCTAGTTCAGGTTAAGGATTGAAGCTCTGAAACCCCAACTCTTGAGTCAATTCCAGTAGTAAATGAGTTCCCAGAAGTGTTTCCAGAAGATCTTCCTGAAGTTCTTCCCGAAAGGGAAATCGACTTTGGAATTGATCTTCTCCCAGATATCCACCCTATTTATATTCCTCCTTACAGAATGGCTCCAGCCAAGCTTAAGAAAGTGAAAGGGCAGTTGATACAACTTCTAGAAAAGGACTTCATCAGACCCAATATTTCCCCATGGGGTGCTCCAGTGTTGTTCGTGAAAAAGAAAGATGGTTCTCTCAGGATGTGCATCAATTATCGGCAGTGGAACAAAATTACAATCAAGAATAAATATCGTATCCCAGGAATGATGACTTGTTCGACCAACTTCAGGGTGCTAGCCATTTCTCAAAGACATATCTCAGATTCAGTTATCATCAGCTCAGAGTCAGAGATAGTGACATTCCAAAAACAACCTTCAGAACTCAATATGGTCATTATGAATTTGTAGTTATGTCATTTTGACTAACCAATGCCCCTGCAACTTTCATGAATTTGATGAACAGGGTGTTCAAGAAGTATTTGGACTTGTTTGTTATCATCTTAATTGATGATATCCTCATTTATTCTAGTAATGAGCAAGAACATGCGAGTCATTTGAGGGTTGTTCTGCAAACTCTCAAAGATCACCAGTTGTTCACTATGTTTAGCAAATGAGAGTTTTGGTTGCAATCAGTTACCTTCCTTGGGCATAGTGGGTCTAGCGAAGGGATCCAAGTGGATTCTCAGAAAATAAAGGAAGTGAAACAATGGTCCAGACCTAGCTCTCCTACATATATCAGAAGTTTCTTGGGTTTAACCGGTTAATACAGAAGGTTCGTGGAAGGATTTTCATATATAACTTCTTTATTGACTAAGTTCACTCAGAAAAAGGTTAAGTTTCGGTGGTCAGAAGAGTGTGAGAAGACCTTCGCAGAACTGAAAACTAAGTTGACTACAATTCCTGTTTTGACTCTACCAGAGGTTTCAGACGAGTATGTTATGTCTTGTGATGCATCCAGATTCGGCCTAGGTTTTGTATTGATGCAGCGATGTAAGGTTATAGCTTATGCTTCTAGATAGCTTAAGGTGAATGAGAATAACTATCCGACTCATGAACTCGAGCTTGCAGCTCTGGTTTTTGCCCTAAAGATTTGGAGACATTACTTGTATGGTGTTAACAAACCATAAGAGCCTTCAGTAAGTGTTCACCTAGAAAGAGTTGAATCTTTGGTAGAGAAGATGCCTTGAGTTCCTCAAAGACGATGATAATAATGTGTTTTACTATCTATGGGTAGTGTAGCACATTTTGAGGAAGAAAAGAAGGAATTAGCGAAGGATGTTCGCCGGCTAGATCAATTAGGAGTTTGCCTTATGAGCATATCAAATGATGGTGTAAAAATTCAGAACGGGTCAGAATATACATTGGTAGCGGAGGTTCAGGAAAAACAAGACAGTGATCCTATATTGCTTCAACTGAAGGGTGTAGTTCATCAGAAAAAAGTTGAGGTTTTCTCCCAATGGGTAGATGGTATGCTTCGTTACTACGGTCGTTTATGTGTATCTAAGGTTGGTGAGTTGAGACAACAGATTCTTTCAAAAGCCCGTAACTCCAGGTATTCTATTCATCCAGGTGACACTAAGTTGTATTGTGATCTGCGGGAAGCCTTTTGGTGGAATGGCATGAAAAAGGATATAGCAGGTTTTGGGGCTAAGTGACCTAATTTTCAGCAGGTAAAGGTAGAACATCAGAAACCAGGAGGTATGACTCAGGAGATTAACATTCCTACATGGAAGTTAGAAGTGATAAATATGGACTTCATTACAGGTTTACCTCGTACTCGCAGACAGCATGACTCCATTTGAGTGATAGTGGACACAGTCACTAAGTCTGCTCATTTCTTCGCTATCAAGACTACAGATTTGGCTGAGGACTATGCCAAGATTTACATTAATGAGATAGTCAGGTTGGATGGGGTTCCTTTGTCTATCATCTCAAATAGAGGTCCTCAGTTTATATCTCATTTCTGGAAGTCATTTCAGAAAGGTCTTGGTTTACATGTTAACCTAAGCACAACATTTCATCCACAAATGGACGGTCAAGAAGAGCGTACCATTCAAACCTTAGAGGACACGTTGATAGCTTGTGTGATCGACATCAAGGGTAGTTGGGACGATCACGTTTCGCTTATAGAGTTCGCCTACAATAATAGTTACCATTCCAGTATTCAGATGGCCTCTTATAAGGCATTATATGGGTGTAGATGTAGATCTCCAGTTGGTTGGTTTGAAGTAGGTGAAGCAGCTTTGATAGGACCAAATTTGGTTCATGATGCGACAGAAAAAGTTCTACTCATCAGACATAGATTTAAGAGAGCCCAGAGTCGCCAACACTCCTATGAAGATGTAATGAGAAGGGACTTTGAGTACCAAATTGATGATTTGGTTTTCCTGAAAGTGTCATCTATGAAGGGGGTGATGAGATTTGATAAGAAAGGGAAGATCTGTCCTAGATATATAGGCCCTTACAGGATCTTGAAAAGAATTGGTAAAGCGGCCTATTAGTTGGAGTTTCCAGCAGAACTAGCAACGGTGCATCCAGTATTTTACATTTCATTGATAAAGAAGTGTGTCGGTGATCCAGCATTTACAGTACCATTGGAAAATATGGCGGCGAATGATAGTCTCACTTATGAGGATGTGCCAGTTGAGATTCTTCATCATCAGGTTCGAAGGTTGAGAAACAAATAAGTCGCTTCAGTTAAGGTTTTGTGGAGGAGTCAGTCCGTAGAGGAATCTACTTGGGAAGCAGAAGCAGCAATGAAGGCAAAGTATCCTCATCTCTTTCCTTCCGATTCCATTCCAGCTTGAGGTACTTGTTCCTCTGTAGTCTTTCAGTTATTCATGCATAAATTCAGTCTTAGTATTTTTTTTCCTTCAGTTAGTCTTGCATTTTGAGCGTATTTGCATGTTCTTGGAACTTACTTCAGTCAGATTTCAGTTTCTAGTACTTAGTTGTAGGGATTACCGCTCTTTCCCTCCATATTCAGCTAGTTTAGTCATCATTCGAGGATGACTGTTCCCAATGAGAAAATAATGCAACACCTCGTATGCTAGAAAGACCAGATTGTAGAAAATCAAAAGTTGTAGGTGCTACCAACGGGGACCACCCATGGACTGTAGGGTGACCCACAAACCGTAGGTGGGGAAATTGTTCGCCACCTGCAGCCCCTCCCCAAAAACCAAAAAAGAATCCCAGCCAAGGGTTGACCTACGCCAGGACCCACAGACTGTAGGTGGGACCATGGTCTGTATGGTCCAGGGCCGTGATTCAGTCCACCAACTTTCAGCTCTCTGATGAAAAACGTCGGCTGACCAGGACGGACCGTCGGTCCATCCACGGTTCGTCGGTTGGCCCCAACAACTTTTAAGTCATGGTCATTTTGGTCTTTTCCCTATGCGTTGGACACCTAAACTATGTCGTTTAACCCCTAAACTACGTCATTTTACTCAATTTTAACCTAGTACCTTAATTGGAGTTTACCCAAGTCAACCTATTCTCCAAAATTCATCCAAGTGGAACGAAAAAATGGAGAAAGAGTCGACTAACCCTTTCTAAGAACGCAATAAGATTTCCTCTAGTTCCTACCCCAAAGTCGAAAGATTTTTCCATGAAATTCGTCACCAGGTATGTGGTATTTCACTGGTGGATTCCTTTCATCCATTAGGTCCCTAGATTTCTGTCATGCCCCGAGCTACCCCCGAGACGCGGACACGGGACCTAGGACCACAAGTGATCCCAAGCTAACCCTGCTGGCATGATCACGAGCATACTAAAGATAATAAACTGATGCGGAAGCTAAATCATAAATAAAAATGAAAAGATGGGGAATACCCATATACTATAACTGAGATAAATGAAAACTGATGAATTTAATACAAAGAAGATATTAACTCAATACTAAGTTGAATCTAACTATGTCTGAAATAAGCCTCTAAACTTACTAGAAAGCTGGGACATGCCCTAGCTAAGTCTAGAAAATCTGAAACTAAAAGACGGAAAATTGAAAGATAACATGACTATTATCCTGGAAGAACGAGGACTCACCACTGATGCTGCTGAACTGGAGATCGGGAACTGATCTAAGCGTGATTTGGATGCAGAGAACCTGAACCTACATCACAAGAAGATGTAGCGCATATATGCGTCAGTACTTGAAAGGTACTGAGCATGCATGATAGAGTAAACTTGAAATAACATATAACTGAACAAAGCAATAAAGCAATGAAATAATCTGGACATGATATAGATGCTGAATACTGAGCTAACTTAATGCAATGACCAATTTATAACATGCTGACTGAATACTGAATGAACTGTAAATGTGGTCAATGCAATAGAATCTGACTGAACTGTGGGAGCTACTAATAACAGACATAAAACCACATGAGCTAAATGTGGAGTCCGATGTATACGCCCCATCGATAGGACCCAATATACCCTTCCAGAGGTATAGAGGCATGCTGGCGTGATCACTAAACTGATGTTGCCCACAGAGGGGACTTACACCTACGTGGCTCGTAGTTCTTGGACTATATGGGTACGCTGAACCCTAGTCCAACTCGGTATTATGTTACTCCCAATGATTTAAGTGGTTAACTGGTTATGACTGAATTTTTGTAAATACTGGATAGCTCCAAACTGAACATGCAAAATGAGAATGCAACAATTAATCTGATAATGATGCATTAATAACTGAGGCATGTATAACTGAATACTGAAATATTTGACCTAGCGTGTGTAATTCAAGAACTAAAGAAATACATAGCTAGGGTTTTGAAATTCATGCAATAAACTGAGCAATAACATGATAATCTGATTTGGAACATTTAAATAACTAATTCATGATGATCTGTTGAAAATCTAGAAACCCTAGGTCTGTTCATAATCATGGAATCAAGAATCTGATTGAATTCTAGGGACCTAATGGGCGAAAGGAACCCACTAGTGAAATCCCACATACCTGGTGACGAATTTCACAGAGAAATCCTTTGATTTCTAGGCTGGAACTGAAGAAAACTTG